>VZTH01012815.1:15428-38271 GCA_013397815.1 Aleadryas rufinucha
GGAATATTTGCAGGATAAAGCAGTTTTATTTCATTTTTCAGTGTGGTTGAGTTTCGCCTCTGGGCAAGATGAAAATTTGGTGTATTGAGGAAAAATTTTAGGAAAAAAACTAAAATTAAATAGAATGAGAAAAGGTAGAGACAGATTTCAGCTTTTTTTTTTCCTCAACTCTATTATTTTTTTCGAGGCAATATTTTAATTTTTATTATTTTTTTATTGTACTTATAGCAATATAAATAAATATAATAATATGAATATTTATATTCTATTTTAAAATATTGATAAAGACTTCTATTATGGAATCTGACAGATCATTACCAAAGTCCAGAAATTCCCAGCAGTTTTTGGTAAAAAAACCAGCATTTCCTTGCAGTTATCTTGTAGTGGAATCAAAGCTCCATGGTTATTTGTCATTGGAATTACAGATTAAAATAGTTTATCTATCTCTTTATTTATCCACTTATCTATTTAGAAGTAGTGTTGCTTGGTAAAATTTGTGTTTTTAAAAATATTCACTAAATTTTTATAGGATTTTATTTCCTAACTTTGGAAACAAAGATGGATTTGGAAAAGAAGATGGAAAATTCCGAGTAATTTATGAATTAGGAATGGGAAGGAGGGAAAGAAGAGAAGGAAAGCACTTGGCCAAAAAGAGTCATGGAATGACTTATAATGTTCAGGATTAGGACTTGGATATCTTGGAAAAATCTGGGATGTTCTGAGGAGGCAATGAAACAGTTAAATCTGTGCTGGGTATTCCCAGAAGAATAAGCCAAAACCCATTTATTTAAAATGGGAAAATATTTGGACTGAGAAATGATTTTTTCCATTCAACGCTTTTGTTTATTTTTTTTATGGAAAACTTTTGTTCCGATGAAACAATTTTTTTTTTTGTAAATGCAAAGTCTTTAATGGGAATCAGCTGTTTGCTTTTTATTTTTTCCCCTTTTTCCTGGAAAATCTTGGCTTTTTATTGGAAGAAGAAATTACAAAGCAGACGAGAAAATAACGTTTCACACAAGAGTGCTCCTTCTTTGTGCGTCTAAATATTGGCGCTTGGAAGAGAGCTGGGATATCTCTGGTGAAGATTCCAGCTCCATTTCCACGGGAATAAAGGAAAATATCCTTTCTGGCTACTGTAGGAAGAGAAGTGGGAGCTGGGATCTTGAGTTTGCTGAGGAAACGAGGATCAGGAGCCTGGAGTAAAGGGAAAATCCTGGCTCGGACGGAATTCTGACAGCTGGCAACAGCCTCCAACAGAAATTGCTTTCCCTCTGGAATTTGATAGCCGTTAATTCGTCTTATCCTTGGCTCTCCCCAATGAACACAGTTCTCTTCCCTGATAAGGGATTCATACTGTTAAACTCCACATGAACTCCAAAAAGATGGAGGTCCAAATGCTTCCCAGCAGATATGAACAGCGAAATGTCAGGGCAAATTGAATCACGGGGCTTAATGAAATCAGCTGGGTTTCGGAATCTGGCTTCGGACGTTTCGGGAGGCGCAATCACTCTTCGGAAACGAAGTCAGGGATGAAATGTAGTGCAGGGCTAATTGGGAAGGGATCGATGGATTCAGCGGAGGAGCCGTTCCGAAGGGACGGCAGCTTAAGGCAGTGTTGATTTAAAACTGGGCTCTGCTTTTCTTCCTTTGAGGGACTGAAAATCTGGGAAGGAAAAAATCATGGAATAGGGTGGCCTCGGTGGGAAGTTGGTCGCCCCCTCCCTTCTGTGAGGTCTGGCGGGGATTTGAAATGAATTCCCTGGTTTGAAGTGGGACGAAATGGATTGAAATGGATCGGAATTGGATGAAATGGATTGAAATTGACTGGAATGGAACGAAACGGATTGAAATGGATTGGAGCTGAATGAAACGAATTGAAATTGATTGAAATTAAATGAAGTTGATTGGAGTTGAATGAAATTGATTGGATTTGATTGGAGTGGAGTGGTGATTTGAAGTGGACACTACCTACCATGAAAGACTCCATCTACACCACTGATCCCCCATTTTTTACGGAGAAATGGTTATTAATCGACTACTAATACATTAATAATATATTAATATATTGATCATATCTATTAATACTCATAATATCAAATTTTGTGCCCTTTTATCTATCAGTCTACAACAATTCCATAAGATCCAAGCCTTTACTCACTCCCCACGAAGGAGCCAAGGACACAGAAGTGTCAGAAATTCCAAGCTCCACAGGCACATCCAGGTGAGCCCAGCCCACAGGTCCAAGAGGGAGATTTGACATGAGGAAAGAAGGAAAAAGGGAATTGCACATCACACAAACAGAGTAGGAAAACAGGGAATTGCCACTGGATACTCCCCAAGTCACAGGTGTTCAGTTATACAGGGAATGAGCAGAATAAACAGAAAATTTGGAAATACAGGAGAAATTGGTTGTGCATGGAATTGGCAACGAGGGAATGGAGACCAGAACAAGCACAAAATGCAGCCTGAGCTGGAGACCATCTGCTTCCCAAATCCGGAGCTCCTGCTGCAATTTAGGGAGGTGTTCCTGAAATGTGTCCAGCGTTTCTGAGCATGGAAAGCAGCAGGTGAATGTCGGGCTGCTGCTCCCCCATTAATTAGAGCAAGGATTAATGAACTCTCTGCAACAAAACAGCTCAGATGTTAAAAAAAAAAATCACTGAAGGAGTGGTCAGGTGTTGGAATAAATTGCCCAGGGAGGTGGTGGAGTCACTCTGGAAGTGCTCCAGAGGTGTCCAGATGTGGCACTTGGGATTTAATTTAGGGGTGATGATGGTGGGGCTGGGGTGATGCTGGGACAGGATGATCCTGAAGAGTTTTTCCAACATTTTTTGATTCTGGGAAAACATTTTTGGATATGCAAATGAACCACGTCCAGCTCCCTGACATGGTTCAGTGCCAAACTTCATCTGCTCGGTGCCAAAACATCCCCGGGCTTCTCCCTTGTCCTGGACTGGGGTGAAAGAGCAAATTACATCTTTTTCTACTCCTCTTCTCTTGTCCACGAGGCAGTTTGGCAGATTTTACCTTTTTCCAGTTGATGAAACAGGTGGCAAATATCGGCCAAGTGTCTGAAAAATGGGATCTGAACGAAATCTTCTGTCCTGCAACATCTCCCAGTGTCTGTTGACCATAAAATTTAATCAGATGATCAAGAAGAGATGGCAAACTTTACATTTGACATGATCCCTCTTTGTATTTTCCTTCTAATTATTTCCAGGTGCCTCTTTGGGAAAAAAAAAGGTGTTTTTCATCTGCTCCTTGGCCTGGATAATTCCATAAGATTCTTCAACAATGCTGAGACAGCTTTAGCCAAAATCTTTGTGACAATGCCGTGGGGTGAGAGGGGTGGGGAGAAGCTAGAACTGGTTTTAGGGGAGCTAGAACTGCTTTTGAGGTACCTAGAACTGGTTTTAGGGGAGCTAGAACTGGTTTTATTCATGTTTTTTACACATGAAATAAAAAAAAAAAAAGGAAATGGATTTCAGAACCCCTTCACTTCGTGTTATTCCTGAATGCCACACGTTTTCCACTGCTCTCTTTTCCTCCAGTGAGGATTTCCTCACAGAATATCCAAATAATAACAATTTTTGCATGGACTACACAAGAATAGGTTACCACTGGCAGCTCTCTCGTAGCTGCTTTAGACCTCAATCTCCTGTAGGGTCGTAACATCTGTTCTGCATTTAGAGAATTCCTACTAATATATTAAAAAAGAGGGGATTTATTACGTGAGTGCTGACTGGTGGAGATTTTTCCACGTGCTGAAATTGGTCAGGAGGTTATCCTGAAAAAGCTAAATATAGCTATTTCTGTATTTTCACCTATAGCAGCTGCTATTTTGGTCCCTCATCCCAAACCAGGCTGCAGAGCAGACAGTGGAAATATTCCCTTTGTTTGCAGGATTGAGCCTCAAGGATTATCGGAGTCCTTGTGCAAGGAAATTCTCTCCTGGGAGAGTTTCTAGAACAGGAATGTGAGTGGGTAGAAAAGGCCTCAAGGAAACACATGCAAGGCTTAAAATCAGACTTTTTTTAAAAGAGAATGGACTAACTTCAAGATAATATTTAGAAAATTTACTAAGGCCCACTCTGGACTCTCTGGTCAGACCTAAATTGGGTGTGTTGGAGCTGCCTGATAATTCAAATACCTTGTTATTCCCAAGGGCAGGAGCAGAAATTCTCTCTGCAGTAGTGAAAGGAGGTGGAGTGAGGTGGGGTCGAGCTCTTCTGCCGTGTCCCAAGGGAAAGGAGGAGAGGAAATGGCCTCAAATTGCACCAGGGGAGGCTCAGGTTGGAGAACGGGAAGGAAAAGTCCCTGGAAGAGTGGTGAGGCCTTGGAATGAGGTGCCCAGGGAGTGGTGGAGTCACTGTGTGTGGGAGTGTTCAGGAGGAGTCTGGATGTGGCCCTTGGGGACAGGGTTTGGGGTGATGCTGGTGGGACTGGGGTGGCACTGGGTGATCCTGAAGGGCTCTTCCCACCATGATAATTCTGGAATTCTGTTTGGGGAATAATTGTGACTCAGCTGATTGAGGAGCAAGAAACTTAACTCCCACTGCCCAAATCCCGAGACTGTGACTGGATTCTGGATATTTTATGGAGCATCCTCTTCCCACTAGGTCATCACGCAAATCTGGGCTCTTTTTGCCTCCTGAAAGATGTCAGTGGGTAGGAAAAATAACTTCCCATTTGTGCTCCAGCCGGAACCCTCGGTGCTGGGAACTCAGTTTGCGTGTTCCTCTCGTGCTCTGAGCTTTATTTGCCTTGTGGGTGGGTGGAGATGACATTTCCCTACAGGAAAATACGAACTCCACAACCTTTTCCCTCTTCCCAGGCCGTCGTCATCGGTGTCGTCAGCGCTGTGGGACGTCGATGGTTTGAAGTGAGCAGATCCTCCTCCTGTCTGGGCTCCTGTCACACCCCGGGGATCCCAGACTCCTGAGTGTCCCTCTTTGTGTGCCCACGGGCCCTTCTGACGACGGGAACGTTTTCCATGAGCGCCTGAGGAAATCCTCGGTCAGGATAAACAGCTCCCCCCTCCTTGCCTGCTGCCAGGAAGCTCTAAATAGAGTCTCTGTGCTAGGCTGGATATTTTTTTTCCCCTTTTTTTATTACTCCACGTTGGAGTTCAGTCCTGAACTCGAAGCCAGAAAATCCGAGCTGTGTTGGAACTGTTGAAAGGCCACAGACCTCGCTAAAAGTTCAGGTATTTCACATTCCTGGGAACATGTGTTACCATTTACATGGCACAATTTTTGGGGGATGGAGCAGCTCTGCTGAGACCTTCCTCCAAGAAGTCCAACTTTTCCTGGTGACAAATCCCCTGAGAAGGACCTTTCACACTTTGTGCCTCCCCCAAGTCTTGATGAACTCCAGCCCTGCTCCCCAGTGCGCGGCCAGTCCTGCTGTCATCATGAATCATGGAATCATGGAATGGTTGGGGTTGGAAAGGACCCTAAGGATCACCGAGTTCCAACCCCACTGCCGTGGGCAGGGAACCTCCCAGCCTTGTTCTTGCAGGAGAAAAGGTGAAGGGCCAAGCAAAGCATCGATTTTATTCTTAAAAGGTCGAACCAAACCAAAGCCCCTTTGTGATCTTTCCAGCCTGGCTCATGAATTCCAAATGCTGATATAATTGGAGAGATTGAAATCATGGAACCATGAAATGGTTTGGGTTGGGAGGACCTTAAAAATCATCTTGTTCCCCCCCCCTGCCATGGGCAGGGACACCTTCCACTGTCCCAGGCTGCTCCAAGCCCCAATGTCCAACCTGGCCTTGGACACTGCCAGGGATCCAGGGGCAGCCACAGCTGCTCTGGGAATTCCATCCCAGCCCCTCCTCACCCTCCCAGGGAACAATTCCTTCCCAATATCCCATCCAGCCCTGCCCTCTGCCACTGGGAAGGTGATCATCTCAGCTATCCTGGAATATGTGTTTTCCAGGGATTTTTAATGGCAGTTTTCTCTTAAAATTCAATATTTATCAACAGATTGGGAAAACCACAAGAAATGTGCAGAATAAGCCTTTTCCTTTAAAATTGAAAACTGTTACCTCAAACAGGAATTTCTATGTGCAATTAATTGTGGATGACACCTCAGAGTGGATAATGGTGATCATTCCAGGGATAATTTTCCTGGATAATTTCAGGGAGAAGTGTTTGTGTTAGAAACATTCTGGTGCTCACAACGATGGCACGGGGGAAGACAATGTTTAAAAATATAATGAAGGTTGAAAATTCAGAGTTGTGCATCATCTCTGGTGGTGCTGAGGGTGCAGATTGTCCCACTGCGGCTATCAGAAGACAAAAGGACCTGGAAAACAGCAAAAAATCTGGGAATGAGGATTAAATGAGGAGACAAGGTGGGATTGAGAGACAGAAAGGGGCCTGAGAGACAGAAAGGGACCAAAGACTTCAATGATGGTTAAGGGGTTGTGGAAGGAGGAATGGGGAAAATGGGTGCAAGGACTGGAATGATGGGAATGAAGTGGAAACGGGAGCAGCCATGGAGAAAGGAGTGTGATGAGAGGAAGGAGTGATAAGGACAAAACCCTAAAGAAGAGGAAACTGGATCATAACAGCTCTGAAAAATACAGTTGGGAAACCAGTTTGTCAGGAGCCCTCAGTTTTTCATTCCAGAGTTAATTCCCTTTAACAGATGTTGTGCAATGCTCAGATGGATTTGGTTCCCCCCATCCCATGCCTGGCATGAAGTGTTTACTCCCTGGTGGGAGAAAAAGCTGCTGTGGTGTCAGCAGAGGCCAGGAGGGAGAACCAGGAGAGGGCTGGGGATGGTTCCTGCTCACCTGCTGCAGTCTGGGATCTCTGCTAATGCCAGAACCAGGATTTATTTGAATTCCTTCCATAGGACTTTGATCTATGGAGCTCTTCTCCGACACAGAGCCGGTCCTGCTGGTGTAGATCATCCCAGCACAGTATTGCTTGCAGGTGTCCTGGTTTTTCAGAGCCATTTTCAGTCCCATACGATGGTGGAAGACCTCTGGAGTTTTCCCTAAATTCAGCCCCTGGGTCGTCTTCAGGTGGAAATCCCTGATGGTTTACACGGAGGATTGGGTGCAGCACCAAAAAACCCAACCAAAAACAGTAAAAAAAGAGATATCTATGGTCTGCCTTCATGCCCTGTGGTGTTTATTTTTCCCAACCACACTTGAAAATTAAAGGAATACATGAGGACCAAAATTAGTGGGAAAAAGGATTGCACTAAAGAAGTGTCAGACAGGAGATGCCTAAAAAATCTCACTTTTTGGAACTTCCAGTGAATTCTCAAAGTCTCAGTGCAGGTTTTTTTGGTCAGGGCAGGTAATTATCTCCCCAGACACTCATCAAGTTGCACGATAATGGCACAGCCTCCTGGGGAAAATCCAGGTGAACCTTTCCTTGGGAAGGGGCATAAAAAGCTTCCGATGTCCTTGGTTTCGGGGACAGCAACAAACGCCGCTCTTGTGGAAACATTTCATTTTAATTCCACAGGATCCTCTTAGGTAAACACTGCAACACATTGAATCCATTTTTCAAACCAACTTGTAAAACCAGAAAATCCCCCAGCCTCTGATAGGCAGCAGCATTAATTGCCAGGAGCACAAAGAGGCATTTAAACATCGGAGCGTTTTGGCAAAAACACAAATGACTTCTTTTCCTTCCCTGCCCTTGAAAATAGCTCTGCTCAGCTCTGGGCTTCCTATGATGGAGGGTTCACCATTAATCACCTTTATGACATCTCATATGTGGAGAAATCCGTGGGCCTAATCAGCCACTTTCCTGAGGAAATTGGCCAAATCCCGGCGCTTTGAGGCGGGGGATGAATCACAACAACTTTGCTATTCAGACAAATCCCTTTTCAAGTGCCCTTAGAGCTGTTTTGTTGGTTGTTTCTTTTTTTTTCCTCATATACAGTGAAGACAGCCCCACAGGAAACAATAACAGTTTAATCTCTGGAAAAATTTCCTTCCTGTACTGCAGCAACTTTTCAGACAGGTACTCCAAGCCAAGGAAAATTAACAACAACCCTTGCCAAGAGCTGCTGTTGTTGCCTTTTACTCTGTCCCTTCCCTTCCCTGGGAGAGACAACCAGGGAATACTCATCCCCTCAGCAAACCCCCTCTGATCTACACCTTTCCAGGCATTAATGACAATTCCCAGCCTGGAGAACTGCTCATGGAGAAGGGAGGACACAGAGGATCCTGCAAATGCTCCCTGTGGTACCCCCACCATGAGCAGCTCCAGTAACTCACATCCCGACCCATAAACTGTGTTTGGAACCTCCCACAATCCCTGGGAATGATTTGGAGGATTTTTACAAGTTGTCTGTTGTGGGATTATTTCCTCTGGAGTTTTCCTTCCTTCAGCTTGAAATTGTTCCTTGCTTATCACAGAGTGTGGAGGAAGAAATGGAGTTTATTTTATCGGTGTGAGTCAGGGCTCAGCATCATCACGTGGGGTTTTGTTTCGCTTGGGATTTTGTTTGGTTCGGGTTTTTCTTTACCCAAGCCAGGCTTGGGTTTGGATTTGTGCCCCGGTGGCACAACAGGGGAACACCGACCCTGAGGCAGAGAAGGAAATGAGGAATTGCCCCCAGCCCAAACCAGTTTGCCCTTTTCCTTGCCTGCTTCCACTGCCTGTTAACTTGAGCTCAGGATCACTCTTGGAACCAGATTCCAATGTTTCCACCTCTGCAGTGCTGCCAAGGCGGTGGGAGGTAAAATAATTGATGTCCAGCCCTCTGCACACACCAGATCCAGGGAGGTGGATCCAGCAGTGCAGGGATGAGGGAAGGATAGGAGGGCCAGGGGAAATTTTCTGCAAATGGGTAACATTTCTGTCCTTCTGCACCATCAGGTGAGACCCCACCTGCAGAGCTGCCCCAGCCCTGGGGCCCAGCACAGGGAGGACGTGGAGCTGCTGGAGAGAGCCCAGAGGAGGCACCAGGATGAGCAGAGGGATGGAGCAGCTCTGCTGGGAGGAAAGGCTGCGAGAGCTGCCATTGTTCAGCCTGGAGAGGAGAAGCTCTGGGGTGAGCTCAGTGTGGCCTTGCAGGGCCTGAAGGAGCCCACAGGAACCATGGAGAGAGACAATTTGCAAGGGCTGCAGGGCCAGGAGCCAGGGAATGGCTTGCCAGTGGCAGAGGGCAGGGCTGGATGGGATGTTGGGAAGGAATTGTTCCCTGGGAGGGTGGGGAGGCCCTGGCACAGGGTGCCCAGAGCAGCTGTGGCTGCCCCTGGATCCCTGGCAGTGTCCAAGGCCAGGTTGGACACTGGGGCTTGGAGCAGCCTGGGACAGTGGAAGTGTCCCTGCTATTTTTCCCGTATTTTGTGTAATTGTAGGTCAATTATGTTATGGAAACTGGATACACTCAGAGTGAAAAACTGGACACAGGACGTGAGATGTTTCCCATCAGAATTTTTGACACTTCCTGTCAATAGAACCAAGTGTTATAAAACTCTACTTGTTTATCTTGAGCTGTGCTTTCTTCTCCTTATAAAACAGCAGCTGGATTTTCCAAAATAACGAGAAAAGAGTAAATATGTATTGGCCATGTCCTAAAGGAAAGCTTTTCCAAGGAGATTGCTTCTTCTTCCCAGAATGAGAACGTCCTGCTGAGCAGGGGCCGGATCCAGCGCCCACAGAAGGCAGTGGAAGAGCTCCCACTGATGACAGTAGATGTTGGATGAATTCCCACCTCATCCTCGTGTTTAAATGATGAAAATTGAGTTGTTGGGTTCTGCTGAGTGCTGGCAAAGCCTGGTGTTATATAAGTTACTTACAATAGGTTGTTACAACCATTAAAAAAAGCTGATTTTTTAAAATTAAAAGCATATTTAGCTGCTTCCTTTTAAGCTCTTCCCAATCTTTACACATCTCTTCCCCACTTTGCTCTTTGGAATGTCTGTTTTCCAAACAAAACCCAAACTAGGACACGATTTCCTGTTGGTTGGGCAGGAGAGGCCGGAGATTTCTTCTTTACATGGGAAAATGGTTGCTGAACACATGTGGCAGCACACGGCCTTGTTCAAACATCCCATCAAATCAAAAGCAGATCCCAGCTCCAATATCCCAGATGAAGGGGTTGGGAGAGGCACTCACGTGGAATTGTGCTGTGTTTGGGAAGACAGAGATCAAAGCACTGCGCCTCATTCAGGGAGTGAGTGGTGAATTTGTCTTATCTGAGCAGCAAGGAATAATTATAGGGGATTATTTGATGTTCCCCTAAGGTGAACCTCCCAGAGATGATGGAACAGGTTCCTCTCTTCCAGGAAAGGCACCGTGGATACTCCATAATGCACTTCCCAGATGGCATTAAAATAACAGCCTGGTGTTCACTAATTGACATTTTCTCTGTCTCTTTTTTGTTCATCCCACCCTGCTCAGGTTTGGGCCCACCTGTGAGACACCTCCTGATGATCCATGGTGGCCAATCCCAAGTTCCCTGTGCCTCTGGATATGCCAAAAGCCGTGGAAATTCCCGCTTAAACGCAGCCAAGTGAATAGGCCACACCTTTGCCCTCAGTTACGCTCATCTTTTGAAAACCAGTTAATTTTGCAAGCTATACATTGATTTTCCAGATATTTTCTGGAACAGAAAACTTAAAAATAGAATTCACCTCTGCTGTTAACAAGTTTTGACCTTTGCTCACATTTGTTGGGGAAAGTAGCTCATAGTACCAATTAACATGAATTATTAACTGCCCCCATTAATAATTAATTTATTAGAGGGCTAAAGGCATCGGTCTTTGCCAGCTAACACTATCGAGAGAAAATGAAGCAAACAACACAACCCTAATTAGAACAGCCTAATGAGGATGTCTGGAAGATCTGATGGGATTCAGTCACTCTAAATGCTCTTTATTTCCTCTCTGAAACCACACTGGGTGCAAAGAATCAGGCAGTTAACTCCAGTTCCTGTCGTGCAGGGTTTCTTCCTCCTTTCTCAGAGGAGGGAGCCCACTCAGGAGAGCTCAATTTAGGGATGATTAAGGACTGATGAAGGATGCCACTGCCTAAACAACAGGAATGCTGTCTCTCCCAGTAATGAACAATTCCTGGGGCTGTCTGAATCGTTAATGGCTTCAATGGGCTGCAGGAAAACTTCCGTGTCTCGGAATTGCGCTGGATTTCACAGGATCCTTCCTTTGTCATCTGAGTTCGAGCTTTATCTGCAAAGCTCGGGGTGGTGCCTGAGGTCTCTGTCCATGTTTTGGTCAGGATGCAACAGTGAAATCCAGGATGGTCTAACAGGGAACATCACTCCCTGGAAAACTGTTGAGTTGTTCTGGTCCATCCCACTCTCAGGTAATTGTGCCACGTTTCATTTTAGTGGCCACATCTTCCTCCTCCTCCTGCTCCTGCTGGGACGTGGAGGAACTTCCCAGAGATTCTTTGCTGCAGCACAACACTTTCTGGTTCACACTTCCCCTTTTTGTGCCAAATTCATTCATGAACACAATTTTTCCCCTTTTTCCTGAATTATATCCTAAAGTTGTCTCAAATCTTCCTTTGTTCCCAGGCTTTTTAGTCCCTGATTATGTTGACAACATTTCTTGGGATAAATCCCAGCCCAAGTTCTTTTCCCCATCACTCCTCCCGTGCTCCTTCAGACATTCCAGCTTTTCCATGGTGGCCATGAGATGGGACAACATTTTCTGCTGCTCCTGTCACCCATTGTCAATTTTTTCTTCAGAAATAAATGCCAGAATTAAAATTATTACAGCAAACACAACTTTTAGCATCTCCTCAAGTTTTTCTTTCTTTGTTTTGTTTGAAAAATTAAAAAACCCCTGGACTGCGCAATAATTCTTCACTTTCTTCTGGTCTTTGGCCCACAGACACATCCCAAAGGTTTGCTGAGCAGCTAAGTATTAGAATGACTTAGACTTAGATGAACATTAAATTAATCAGACAACACTCTGGGGGGAAATTGCCACTAATTTCAGATTTTTCATCTCCCAGAAATCAATTATTATTATGTTTATTGATATTGGGCTTGTCACTACTCTCAGTACTTTCGCTGTGGTGACAGAGCCTAAGAGAAGAGAGAGGAGGGGAAAAACAGAGTAAATAATTTAGAACTTCTTCCCAAGGCATCAGAACTTAGAAACCATTTCTGTGTGAGTGAGGAGATAAAAGTAGTGGGAAATTTGGAATATTTTATACATGATCACATCTTTTTGATACAAAAAGTTTACCTAGCTCTACTCACAAGTTGTGTGGGGTAGAGAGTTGACTTGAAGGTGTTTGTAATGTGTTCTGTGATTTATAATCACAGAATTCCAGAATTATTGAGGTTGGAAAAGACTTCCAAGACCATGGAGGCCAAGCTGTGCCTGATGCCCACCTTGTCCCCAGCCCAGAGCACTGAGTGCCACGTCCAGCCCTTCCTTGGACACCTCCAGGGATGGGCACTCCAAACCTCCCTAGGCAGCTCTTTCCAAGGCCTCACCTCCCTTTCCATGAGGAAATTGCTCCTGGTGTCCAACCTGAGCCTCCCCTGGCCCAGCCTGAGGCCATTCCCTCTCCTCCTGTCCCTGTTCCCTGCCAGCACAGCCCGACCCCCCCCGGCTGCCCCCTCCTGTCAGGGAGTTGTGCAGAGCCACAAGGTCCCCCCTGAGCCTCCTTTTCTCCAGCCTCAGCCCCTTTCCCAGCTCCCTCAGCTGCTCCTCACATGCAGGACCTCATAAGGAAAACCTCTCCCCATGGACACCACACTGGCAGAATTCGAGGGGTTCCATGGAATGTGGGATGTGTTGCATGCAGGGAGTCAGGAAAACATCTCTGAGTGTCCCTCTTTTGGATCAAACAACATTTTCCTCTCTAAATTGGTTGGACTTGTTGAGGACTCTTTAAAACGATCAGAATTTGGCCTTTTGAAATTAGGATTAATGAAATTTGTGTCAGTAGGGTTCAGGACAAACAGAGAGGAGTTGGTGTTATAATATTGCAGTCATGACTCGTCATTAAATCAGGCTTCCTGCTTCAATAACATTGGAATTTCAGAAGAAATCTGACTTTAATCAGAAAACATAGAAAATATTTCTCTGGTTGTGGAATGATAACAATCATTACTACAACAGTCACCGGATGCTCCTATAAATCTTGTTAATGAAATCCCAATATTGGAATCCTCCAATCAGGACTCAGGAGTTAATGGGTAACCTTTTCCTAGGACTCAAGGTAATTCCAGCCTGCTCCAAGTGAAGATCCACATCTATTCAATTTAGAAATTGTCATTCAATTAACTTTTTTTTTTTTGGTTTGGTTTAACAACATTAAGTGGCTGCCCCGGTGGCACTGGAGGCAGAAGTCCAAATCCTTTTTTTCTGTAAAATGTTTAATTTAGAGCACTCCCAGGCTGTGGGACTGAGGTGGGAGAATGGACAAGGGATTTTGAGCTCATTAATTACGAGACAAGTTCCTTGTGAGCTGGGCAGATTAAAGAAACCAGAGAATGATAGAATTATGGAATATCCTGAGCTGGAAGGATCATCCAGTCCAACTCCTGGCCCAAACACCCCAACAATCCCACCCTGGGCATCCCTGGCAGCGGTGCCCAAACGCTCCTGGAACTCTGGCAGCCTCGGGGCCGTGCCCATTCCCTGGGGAGCTCCCCCTTGAAACTGCTGAGCCTAAAAAAGAGGGGTGGAATTATTTATGGGGACTTCCATCCTGTGCAGCTCAAAATTCAGGAGGATTGACCAAGAAGGAATCACGTTTCCTTCCCTTCCAGGTTTCTCTTGAAGTCTTCTCTTAGGAATAACACCCATCCTGACTGAAAGTCTTTGCAGCTCTCCAGACAGAACCTCAGAGTTTTGCCTTGTAAAATAGGGGTAAAGTAAAACCGAGACATTTTTACTCAAGAAATTGTCTGTGGACTTTGCCTGCATTGAAAGGAGCCACGGAAAAAATTGCATTACAAATTTAAAACAATACAATTTTTGCAATTTATGAGTAGGATAAATTAACCAGAACAACCTCCCCTCCTACAAATATAAAACAACTTCCAAAGTTCCTCATTAAGTGCCTACACTCAATTCTTTGTCTCAGCACTGGCCCCAAATCATTCAATAGAATATCCCCAGGTGAAATGAGTGTCCTGAAAAATTCAGTAGGAAAAACAAACGCACTGGAAAGCAAAAGTATCGGAAGCTGATGTAGCTGAACGTGGATCAATGACTGAAAAATCCTGGGAAGAACAGGATTTCTGTCCAGCTTTTCCGTTTGGGAGAGTCTTGTGGCATTAAAAAAAAAAAAATAAATGAAATGGCTCATCCTCAATGCTGGCAGGATGGGAATTTTAAAGAGAAATAAAGCTCTGGGCAGAAAAGGCGTCTTTTCATCTGAGCTTTGGATCTCTGTCATGAAATAGGAACACCAAACTTTGTGCAGGCCATGACAGGGAAATTATGGGAGGGAAAGGGAAACATTTTATCCCATATTGGAAAAGTTAAAATAGTTAAAATAAATGGAATAGTTAAAATAAATGGAACAGTTAAAATAAACGGAATAGTTAAAATTCCAGAGATGAAAAATATTTCAGTCATCAGAACATCCCAGTTTGTTGTCATGGATGTCTCAAAGGTCAAGAACAGATGCTGGCAGAAAAATCCAAGCTGTTTTTATTTTTTCCTTAAATTAAGAACTCAGCAGAGAAGAAAGCTTTTGGAGGAACAGGGAAGGGAAGAATATTTGGGCACAACACGATGCTGTGCTGGCCACACACAAGAAGAATCAACCTTTTAATTTCCATTTCCTTAGCACAAACTCCATGTAAAGAGTTGCCCTGCAATCACCACCTGATGACAAGGTCTGAGTTTCTACAAAATCCCCAGGAAATAATAAAGGGACATGTAAAAGGCTAATGAGGGGCTGGAGAAGATGCTTAAATTAAGAAAACCCCTTGAGAGCAGATGAAATAATTCCAGGGGTAAATTTTCCTCCATTTTTGGGGGGAAGAAAAATTTTAGAACGTTTTGGGAAACACTGAAGTGAAGGATCTTTCCTGACTTTTTCCTTCTGGAGGAAGAGCCCACAGGTACCTTGCAGGCACCGTTTTTGGGAGAGCTCTCCCAAGACTTGGAAAGTTGGAGGGAGGTGATGCAGCCTCAGGGAATTCCTCCCTCTGTCCCAGCACGGTGTGGGAATGTCCCCGAGTCCGGGATCGTTCAGCACCCGGCTCCCGCTGGACAGTTCCCACCGGGATGGACTCGCGGCACCCGTGGCTGGTGGCCAGGGACCAGCTCTGCTCTTGGACCCGGTTTGGCCAAAGGTCATGGAAAAAGGTGCCAGGAGCGTGCGGGGTGTAATTCCATCAGATCTGCTTTTGTGTGGTGGGGGGAACTGGGGAGAGAAATAAAGGAGAGATCACAAGTCTGGAGTTGGATTGAGAGCTGTGTGGAAAAATCAGAGAGGGGGAAGTACGGGAAAGAGTGGGCAAGGGTTGGGATTCACTGGGACACAAGTTAGGAATATCATATGGATAGGAAGGGGAAATGATTGAGCAGCTAAGAGGAAATAGGACTCATAGAATCATGGAATGATTTGGGATGGAATGGATCTTAAAGCTCATCCCATCCCACCCCTGCCATGGGCAGGGACCCCTTCCACTGTCCCAGGCTGCTCCAAGCCCCAATGTCCAACCTGGCCTTGGACACTGCCAGGGATCCAGGGGCAGCCACAGCTGCTCTGGGCACCCTGTGCCAGGGCCTCCCCACCCTCCCAGGGAACAATTCCCTCCCAAAATCCCATCTATCCCTGCCCTCTGGCAGTTTAAAACCCATTTAAAACCTGGGATCATCTTTCCAAAGAATCCCCACAACAAACTCACCCTCTGCACTCTGCCAGGCCTGGATTGCACCTTTCCCAACCCACCCCAGCTTTCATCCCAATCCATGTGGTTCTGGGATGCCCATGGAGCAGAGGCTGGCTCTGTGTCAGGACTGCAGCCACACAGCTCCCTGTCCCCTCCTGGCTCTGAAATCCTTATTGGATTTTCATCCATCATTTTGAGGGATCCCTTCAGCACCGCGGAGGTGCCGTTTAGATGTGAGTGGATTCAGTCAAAGTGGCTTAAATTTTTAATTTATTGCTTGTTAAATCCGCCAGCTCTGCTCTCAGGGTCCCTGTGGCTCAGGGAGCACTGAGGAGCTCTCCCAGAATACCAGTGGAGAGTGGGAAAATGGAAAAGCCCATGGATCTCACCTCCTGACCATGGGGTGTAAAAATCACTGAGCCACACCAGGGGATTTCAAACCCTCCTCCTGCTACAAGGAATGACTGACCCCAGAATCCAGACATCGTGGGAAGAATCCCATCTGCAATCCAAGCACCACCTTGGAACAGTCAGAACAACCTCCAGGAATTCTCTCTTCCCTCCAGCCTCCAGGAATTCCCTTTTCCCTCCAACTACTTGTTTTGCCACTGTGGGATTACTCTCGTCACCCACTTCGATACATGAAAACATTTCATGGGATTTCAAGGGATTATTTGGATACTCGCCCTTAAATGTGTAGTGAACATCCCAGCTTTCAATAACTTTTATCTTTTTGAGAGGAAAGAGAGACACTGGAGGGAACAAAGGTTCTTGAAGCTCTTCACTTTTGGAGAAAGAATAAAAGAGACGTAATTTCTGCAGCTGGAAACTGCTGCTGTTTTCCTGTGTAACAGTGGTGGCCGAGGTGATGAGGAAAGGACAATTCTAGTGGCACTAAAAAGCAGGAGAAAGCATTCATGGATTATATTTAAGAGATGTTTGATTTAACTTCAGAGTAGCTGTGCTTCTTGATTTGATTTGGCTTTTTGTCTGCTTTTTATCAGTTTCCCCTTTTTTTGATTTGCAAAATAGAGCTAAGGAGAAGCAATTTTCGAGTAATAACTCTCTAAAGAGTCAATTCCTGTGCTTTATCTTTGGCTTCTCCTATTTTGGAAACACAGGTGACGTAGGGAAGGGTTAGGAGAGTTTCTTTATTTTCATCAGAAGTAACATGGAGTTGATTATAAATGGAAATGAAACTGTAAAAATGGAAATAAAACAAAAAATGGAAATAAAACTGTAAAAATGGAAATAAAACTGTTAGTTCAGGCTGAATGATATAAAAAATACAAATTCAAGGTGAAACCACTGAAAAATAAATGGTTTTCCATGTCAAGTTCCGAAATAGAAAAGACTGNTGTTATTTCAGGCTGAATGATATAAAAATACAAATGCAAGGTGAAGCCACTGAAAAATAAATGGTTTTCCATGTCAAGTTCTGAAATAGAAAAGACTGTTGCTAGCAAAATAAATGGCTTATATTTTTTTTTATTCTAAGAAATGACTTTACCTCGACAGCATCCCTTTAATTCCAGAAATCATTATTGAAATTCCAAAGTGCTTTAAGGAGCTGTAAGCGCTGCTTTTCATCATAAGTTTCCAGCTCTATAATAAGTTTGTTTTGCAGGGCACAAAGCCCTGCTTGACACCTGAACTGTGGCCGAGGTGTTTGAATTTCCAGTGCCCTGATCCCTTGGCCAGAGGTTGCCGCTGTCACGGGGTCGTTTCCCCGAGCCAGAAAAGCCGTTTACAAAAAGTCATTTACAGCTATTTTGTGAAACTTCTTCAGATTTTCCCTCTAATGACCATTTGCAGTTTCTTTTTCAGGGCATTTTATCTCTTTTCCTCTCCCTTTCAAGGAGATTTTCACATTATTTTGGGGCCAGCAAATGAACGTGGAATCTTTGTTTTTTCGGATGCCTGGAAATCCTGCGGGTGATTGTTTTCCCCGCTCCAGAGATCTCCTGGTTTAGGCTTTATTCACACATTGATCCTCTTCTTCAATGTCATAAATTTTAATGCAGTTTAACATAGTGAGCTGTCACCAATTTGATTTGCCAGGTCAGGGAGTTCAACCTCCTTTAATCACTGTGTCCAGAGCTCTCCATGACATTCCAAGAGCTCCTTTTCCTCCCACGAAGTCCCAATCTTCGCCTTGGTGTTGTCTCGGCTGACCCTGTCACAAATTTCTGCTCAGGGCTTTAAGGAGCCAATTTGGGGCTCCCTAAATAAATTAAATTCAGCCAATTTATCCTAAATTTGATGCTGCCTAAATATTTCCACTGCCTATGCAGGCATCCCACGTTTCCAATAGGAAAAGGGATGACATCCCACAGGACCTGCTGTTAAATATTCTGCTGTGTCCATGGTTGTTCAGGTTTTTCCTTCTTCCCAGAGATCTCCTTTTCCAGCTCTGCCAATCCCCTGGATTTTTGGCTCAAAGCCTCTGAAACAAAGATTACAAAAGCAGGAAAAAGACAAAACCACTGGATAAGCCCAAGCTGCAACACAGAGATTTTCCAGGGAATTTGAAATGGAGTTGCTTGGCCACTGATAAAATCCAGCTGTATTTATGGAATAATGGAATTATAAATTTGGTAAGGCTGGAAAAGATCCTTAAGACCATCAAGTCCCACCATCACCACCACGTTTGTTATTAAACCACGTCCCCAAGTGCCACATCCACAGGTTTTTTTAACACTCCAGGGATGGTGACTCCATGACTTCCCTGGGCAGCCCATTCCAATGTTTTACAACCCTTTCTGTGAATTTTTTTGGATAATATCCGACGTAACCCTCTCCTGGAGCAACCTGAGGCCGTTTCCTCTCTCCTGTCACTCGTTCCCCTTGAGCGTGTTTGTCTTTCTTAAGAATAAATCAGCATCAACTATTGGGAAGGTTTAAAAAAATCCACCATTGAAAATTCACATCCTTCCAAACCCATGGCAGGAGGATGAATTTCGCTGGGAATTCAATAATGATCCCTAAAAAATTTAGGGTGAAACCCTCGTGGAGGAAAACAACCAAGCTCCCAGTGCTGTTGGCTGCTCTGTGCTTCCATTCTTAATGAGCAAAGCACGGAACAAAATTCGGGATATAATTTCCCAGCTGTCCAACCATATCATTATAAAATAATGTTGTCCTCATTTTTTAAGCAGTCAGATACCCTGGAATTCCGAATCCAAATCAGATTTCTGCGCTGTGGAGTCCAAACCCCACCCAGAAGAGCTCAGTCTATCTTCATTAACAAGAAACATTTCTATTGATTTCATTTTGCTATGTTTCATATTGCACGTAACAAATCTGGATGGTCACCTAAATGGATTATTGCAACTCAATTTGGAATGATTCCATGGGGTTATTGTGTTATCCCTAGGATGCCTCAGTCTCTGGGTGTCAAAACTGGTTTTATTTCATGGAATAACATGGGAAAGTTAATCAGAGTAGGTTAAACCTCCCTGGGAGCCAAGGTCGCAGAGAGTCTCAGCTGTGAATGGAGAGGTTGCAGTATTCATTTATTTCTATTTATTTATTTCTATTTATTTATTTTTATGTATTTATTTAGATTTATTTATTTCTATTCATTTATTTATATATTTTTTTTCTCTTGGAAAAATATATTTATGCAAGAGAAAAAGACAATTTTTTGCCTTTTGGGATTTCGTACCAAACTCAGCCCTGCTGAAACTCTTGTTGGGTTCTCCAGCAGGAAACCTTTCTTTTTCTCTTGCAAAGAAATCACCACTAAAAGAGGAAAAGTTGCACCACAATTAATCTTTTCCCAAGAAATCTCTTCATTTTGGCATTTTTCTTGGATTTGATATCACCTTTGCAGGAAATGGAAACAATTATTTTTAGGAGATTGTGTTATGTGAACGTTCTCTATTAAGAGCTTCAGCAATAATTTGTTTGGGGGTTTTTTTGTCCTGTTGTCTTTTCCCATATTTTTCTCCCATGACAGGGCAGCATTTTGAATTCCTTAAATCAGGAATTGCTGTTTATCCCCATGTGGCTGCTCTGTGTGTGGAAGACCCACAGGTTGGGTCTGCTAAGGCTGCTGGAACTGATGGAGCAACTCCAAAGTTGAGTGTTGAGGGAGGAGCAAATAATTCCATGAAGAAAATGAATTGTCTACTCAGGGGACCTGAAAAAATAAATGTGATGTGGAGAATTCTTTGGATTGTGTCACTGTGTGTGTCAGACACTGCAGGGATTTGGATGGAGGAGTCAGGAACCCAAAATGACATCTGCAGACTGAGGCAGGAGACTGCAAAGTGCACAGACATGAAAAGGGGCCCAGGAGAACCTCATGGAATTCAACAATTCCAGCGCCAGGGGCTGCCTCTGGGTCAGGGAAATCCCAGCCATGAGCATGGACTGGGAGGAGAATTCACTGNTCCTTCCATCCCAGACCATCCTGGGATTCCATGACATCAGAGAGAGAGGGTAGATAGGGCTCCACTTCCCTGGCATATCCATCCTCCATCATCTGGGATCATCCTGGCTGTTCCTCCCCCATCCCAGAGAGACCAGCTGGAGTTTTCCTTGTTCTGTGCAGAGTTTGTTGAACAGACACCAACAAAGTCCTTCTTGTTCCAACCCAGGCGCCGCCTCTGCCAAATCTGCAGCTGCCTCCCCTCTCCAAAGCCACAGAGTTTTGGGTGACCGTCAATACCTCAGCTGATGACAATAAATAGACACAGAATCCCTCAGCTCCCTGGCAAACAAAAGGGAGCTGCCTCGTGTCACTGTCACACGACGAATGATTTCCGTTCGCCCCCAGCTTTGACTGAATTTCAATCCCAGGCTTAAAGAATCAGCCTTGGTTCCCCCAGGGGGATTCGGGGCTGTTTTCAGTGGTCAGCAAAAGGAAGGCCCAGACTGTTCATTAATATTTTAAAAAGCCAAACACCAAAATGACACGAGGGATGATGGATTGTCTGTGCTGCCTTTACATTAAAGCAAAGCAATCAGGAGTTTCGAGCTCAGTTAAAGGAAAGCTCCCTCAGATCCCAGCAGGGCTTCTGGGATCACGGCTCTTTCCCCTACACTGGTGGCTGGATCCTCCACTGTTTTTTTTTCCCCCAGTGTTTCCCTGACTGGGCTTTGAACTCTCCAAGGTATCAGCTCTGCCTTCAGAGAGCAGGAGCTGGGATATTTGGAATTAAATCCCATACGAAGGATGGGAGATCCTCATCCAGCAACAACTGACAGCAGCTGTGCCTGCAGACACCACCCAGCTCAAGGCTCAGCCCTTCTGGTCCAGACTGCTCTGTCCATCCCACAAAGTGATTCCTTAACCCTAAAAATCTGGATTCTTCCATAAATGGAAATCTTAACCCTAAAAATCTGGATTCTTCCATAAATGGGCCTCCACACCCATGTGTATCCTTAGTTCATGCAGAATCCAAGTGGCTGGGAAGGTGGAAGAACTTGAGGCTCACATTAGAGGGTATTTTTGGGTTCAACACGGGATCTTCTAGGAAGGAAAATATCAGTGCTAATGATTTATCATCAAACATTTGTGTCTGAAGCCACAATTTTTAGGCCAGAATTCCCTAATTTTCTTTATTAAGAATTTATCAGGTATTTTCTAGTAAGCAACTGTTTTGTCACAGTAATATAAAGATTACTTTGTATAAGTCCAAACTCTGAATAATTTACAGATTTTTTTACCTATTTTTATGATAACATTTTTACAGGGTGAAAATGTTGGCTTTAAATTCCTGAAGTGTTCCTGGCAGAACCAGGAACCTCACACTTCTCCATGTACTTGTTTCATGATCTAGAGATGGGCAGGCATTAAGACAAATCTTTCCCAGGTTTTGAATGGAATTAATTCCATACAAAAGGCTGGAAAACCATGGAATTTTTTGAGAGCAGATGACTGAGATTTTGTGGTGAAAATGTTGGTTTTCAACCTGAGATCTCCTAAAGGGTTAATCTACACAGGAATTACGAACATCCTGATCGTGTCTGTACCAGAAAATGTAAAGAGGGAATATTTTTTAATGATAAAATATATATTTATGGTCATAATTGCTTAACTTTCAGGCAGTGTTATGGAAATAATTCCAAGAGTCCATTTCAGACTGAAAATACACGTTTGACACAGATGGATTTGAGGTTGTCAATGATCAGTCTGAGAATATTTGAGACTCTGGATGAAAACTGTGGATATTGGCACCTTAGTTTGGAGAGGCCACGAGCACTTCATGGCACTAAAATCTCACCTTGACAGTAAAACCACAGGCAAAGAACAGAGGAAGAAGGAAAGGAAGATTTTTTTTGTGAAAAAGTTTTGCTGTGAGGGGAAACCAGAAGATTGTAAATGAGCTGAATTAAGTCAGGTTGCTTTCCTAGTGAAATGAGTTGGGTTTCTTTAATAATGGAGGAGTTGGTTTAGCCTTAGTCTGCCCAGAAAGTCCAAATTTAAATTTATGGGCTCATTTCTTAATTCAATCTTGTAAGATGCTTCTGAAATTTAGTCTTTTAGTGCCTTTCTTAGCATGAAAACCTTGAACCAGGTTTATGGTTTTTAATGTTTCTATTCATTTCTGGCTTTCCAAAGGCAGGATTCCCTTCAACGTCCCACAGGAAGCGGTTTTGGGGTGTTTTGTGTCACCATGTCCTTTCCATGGAGCAGTTCTGGGGCAAGTTTCACTCTCCATCTCCAAACATAAATTCCAGCCTAGCAGAAAAGCTCTGTTTCAATGCAAATTCCCTGGATTTTTTGGTTTATTCATGGAAATCTTCATTACACTCCTATTGGTTCTACCATAAGAAGAAGAGAACGGTGCGAAATTTCAGTGGGTGAAAAGATGGATGCCTTCATCAAACCGTGAGCCAGGTTTATTTTTTTTTAATATTTTCTGTGTATTTTTGAGTTTCCAAAGGACATCTGAGGCAGGATTCCCTTCAGTGTCCCACAGGAAATGTTTTTGGGCTGTTTTGTGTCACCATGTCCTTTCCATGGATCAATTTTGGGGCAAGTTTCACTGTCCATCCCCAAACATAAATT
>VZTH01012815.1:45146-56378 GCA_013397815.1 Aleadryas rufinucha
ACACATCCTGGGAGGAGCAGCTGAGGGAGCTGGGAAAGGGGCTGAGGCTGGAGAAAAGGAGGCTCAGGGGGGACCTTGTGGCTCTGCACAACTCCCTGACAGGAGGGGCAGGGAAAGGAGGAGAGGAAATGGCCTCAACCTGCACCAAAAGAGGTTCAGGTTGGAGATTGGAAAAAAATTCCCTGGAAGAGTGGTGAGGCCTTGGAATGAGCTGCCCAGGGAGTGGTGGAGTCACTGTGTGTGGGAGTGTTCAGGAGGAGTCTGGATGTGGCCCTTGGGGACAGGGTTTGGGGTGCTGCTGGTGCTGCTGGGGTGGCACTGGGTGATCCTGAAGGGCTCTTCCCACCCTGTTGATTCCATGACTCCTGGTGATTCCATGACTCCTGGGAATTCTCTTCTGTCCTTTCACAGCTGATCCACAGCAAAAAACAGCTACAGAAATCAGCTGCCCAAAACCCAAAGCAGGAACAGGATCAATGGAATTCATACACAAACACACAGAGGCAGAAGAGCATCAACACCCACAAAATAAAGACATTTCCTTCACAATCGACTCACACCAAGGGAATTTTTGCTGATGTTGGCCAGAGAGTAAAAATTCAGTGTCATGAAAATAGAAAGCTTCCAGAAATGTTTTTGTTCCCCGCTGGAATGAAAACAAAACTTTAGAAACATTTTTCTGACTTGGACTTGGGTCAAAATTTGCTATTTTCATAATGAAAAGCTCCAGGTTTTGGAGCAGGCCTCAAGACAGAAACCTTGGCCTTCAGAAAACTTGGTCAAACCCAATAAATCTCCACAGAATATCCCAGCCTTGATAAACACCATCTTTTAACGCAATGACATTTTGTTGAGAATATTCCAGCCACCCTGAGCTGTGGCCTGGGTGAGATTGGGCAATTTGGAGTTATTAATATTGCTAAATCTTCCTTTTCAAAGGCCACCACGTCTCTTGATGATCACTGGACATAAGGAATTAATAATTTAGGACTGGGGAGAGGGTGGTGGAGGGGTTGTGGTGTGGTTTATTAGACCCAGGCGTAGGGTTGTAATAAAGCTGCCCACAGGCAGGTCACAAATCATAATTTTTGGTTGTTTTTACTGTATTGATTCCAAAAGAGAAGCCCCCCAGCTCAGCTGGCTGCGAGTTCCCATCCCAGATGGCGACTGGGGCTCCCTGGATGAGCCCCTGGGCAGCAGGATTGGGACAGCCTGAGCCTGATCTTGCTTTGTGGAGCTCCTTGGGATGGGACAGGGTGGTGGGAGAAGGCGTCACCTCACCTGTGAGTCGGTGGATGTGTCCCTAATTGTCCTTTTCCTTGGCTCAGGCTCCCAGCAGGCTTCCAAAAGTATCCGTGTTGGGATGTGGTGCTTAATCCCGACAGGAAAATTGTTCCCTGCTCATGGAATCCCAGAATGGTTNAGGGGCCCTAAGGTCTCCCTGGAGCTTCTCTTCTCCAGGCTGGACAGCTCCAGCTCTCCCAGCCTGGATCCAGAAGAGAAAATTCCACGATCCTGTGAAATAAGAGATTAAACGAGAGTTTTCCATGGCGTTCCTTCCCCGTCTGGTGTCACCACATCAGCTTTCCTGGCCCTGCAGATCCATCCACTCTGGAAAGGCCACACAGTTCACTCCAAACCCAGCTTCCCAACCACTCCTGTGCCAAGATTCCCTCAGGAGAAGCAGAGTGGGTGTAGGATGTGACTGGCGAGCACAGCTTTGATCACCAGGAGCTCACGCCCTGAGCTCACGGCGAGGTGCTCTCGTTAAGTGGCTGTAAAACACCGGCGTGAGGCGGGAACAGCAGAACATCGCCCTCTTCATTCTGCTCCCAGTTAATTTGTAGGCAATTACTGCAGCTTGAAACTCTCGCATTTGCTCTGCAGGAAGAAGAAGGTCATTTCGGATTTTTTAAAATTTTTTGTGATTAATTATTGATGATTCAGATCAGGAGCCATTTATTGCCTCCTTATTTTACAAACGGTTTTCAGCGTAAGGGGGTGTGCGGTCCACACAGACGCAGATAAATCATTTATTTGGCCAAGAAATCGGTGTGAGGGGAGGGATTTTGCCTTCTGCACCTCGGATTTTCAAAAACAGGGAAGCTGAGCTGTCGTCAAGCCTCATCTGGCTCCAAATTTGTGTTGTTGTGGTGCTCCTCTTGTCACACGCAGCACTTGTTTCCTGTTGATAGCACGGAGCTGATGGCAGATAATTGCCCTGACAGATTTAGAGGGATCAGGCAGAGTTGAGAGCCAGAGGGTTATGGAGGAGAAAAGGAGGAGGCTGTGGTTTCACTGACAAGGAGAAACCACAGGGAGACAGCCTTTCCCTGGGTTCAGGAGCCAGCAGCCGTTCACGCCCTGGGGATGTTCCTCCAGGGTTTGTGTGAGCTCCCCCTTCCACCACCAAGCTCAGAGCTCCCAAAACCAAGTGGTTTTAGCAACCCATCAGCTTTAGGATTCTGGCTGCACATCCTGTGATCAAAAGATGGGCAAAGAGAAAAATCCAAGCCTCTCTCTGGTGATTTCCACACCTGAGCGTGCAGGAGCTGTGGGGAAAGGGTGACATCAAATCATGGAATGGTTTGGGATGGAAGGGACCTTAACGATTATCCATGGACAACGACACCTTCCACTGTCCCAGGCTGCTCCAAGCCCCAATGTCCAACCTGGCCTTGGACACTGCCAGGGATCCAGGGGCAGCCACAGCTGCTCTGGGAATTCCATCCCAGCCCTTCCCCACCCTCCCAGGGAACAATTCCTTCCCAAAATCCCATCCAACCCTTCCCTCCTTCAGTCTAAACCCACAGCCCCAAATGGTTCCTCGGCTCATGAGCTGAGACTGGCAGAACCCACAGTTTCCTCTCTTTGTCCAGCATTTCAGGGGAAATGTTTCAGGTGAAATTTCGGGTGATTTATAACACAAATTTTATCTATTTTCTATAGAAATGCTTTGGTTAACAACAGGAATAGGAAAAGCAGGATGCAAACATAAGGTCAAGGTGGTTTTGGCTAAAAAGGAAGGTTTGGTGCTGGAGTAAAGGAATTGATCATTATGATCAATTATTTCCTGATAATTTCTAGAGAAAACTGGGAATTTTTGGATTTTTGCTAAACTTAGAGATTTGATTTCCAGCTGAAACTGGACCTGGCTTTGGCTTTGTCAGGGCTGCATTGGTGAGAAGGTGAAATGAGCTGTTCCCAGGAATTATGGGAGAAAATCCAAGCAATTGTTGAGAGAGAAAACTGAATTTTTAAAGGCAAATATTAAACATCTGCCTGTCAGTTATTCACATGTTCCAGGAACTTGCAGGAATTATTTTGTGCAAGTTTGAATCTTTCTGAGGGATTTTTGAGTCCTTTCACAAATCTGATCATTGAAGCAAATTGGGACGAGGAGATTTTGCCTCAAATACTTGGGGGTTTTTCTGGTGACACAAACAGAACCGGGGCACAATTAAAATCCCGTTTAATTAAAATTCTCCTCTGCAGGATAAAGTGACGAAAAATGATGAGTACAAAACCTTCAGTCATTCAAGTCCTGTAAATCCCAGTCAATAATTTTATAGCCTTTCAACTCTTGTGCTCTTAGCACAACTTAAAAGCGTTGGAGTGAAAAAATCGCCTAACAAGTGCTCCTGCTATAACCAGACTATTACTTCCATTGATTTTCCAAGAGGAAAAACCCCCAGCTAAAATTCCAGAAGGAGATGAACACAACTGCCTTTTAATAATATTAACTTTCTGGAAATCAATATTTCCTCTCATTTTACACCATACTTTGCTACACCCCGGCCACTGCACGAGTCGTGAGAATCGATGCCGAGCCTGTGGATCTGCAAGGACCTTTCCAAAGGCTGGTGTGAGGGACAAGGATTAGTTAAGCCTGGCCCGGAAAGGCGGAGGTTAAGTTTAAGCTCAAACAGCAGCACGCTGCTGCTGGTGGTTCCAGATCCGAAGGGATTTTGGGATAGAAATGGTTGGGTTTGGTCCTGATGGTGATGGATGTGTGAGGATGGAAAGGACATTGAAGTTCATCAGGTCCAAATCTTCAACCAGGGCCACCCACAGCCAGTTTCAGGTCCAGATTTGAGTATCCCCATGGACTGACACTCCACAATTTCCCTCTGCATCTCGTGCCCGTCCCACCCAGGAAATCTGTTCCCTGATGTTCCTGTGCCTCCCTTTGGACGATTTTCACACCCTGCTTACTAAAATCAGTTAATATTTAATTGATTTCATTTATTATTTGATTTATTTAATTTATGAGCATGCACAGGCAGCCCAGGGACATTAATTACCAACATAGGCTGATGGGAAACCTGGGATAAGGATATTCCAGCATCCCATGGATGCCAGGGAATCAGGACATGTTATGGCTTTTCCAGCTGTCCTGAAGAAACTCCAGGGCCTGGGATCCTGCAATCACTGTCCCAGATTGCTCCAAGCCCTATCCAACCTGGCCTTGGACACTTCCAGGGATGGGGTTTCCACAACTTCTCTGGGCAGCCACAATAATCACCCAAAATTTGGTGTCCATATGCAATACCACCTCCAGAGTCCATCTGGTTCTGTTGGAAAATGAGCTTTGGAAAAAACAGCTGGAAAACTCCAGCTCCAGTCCATTGTGTCCTCTTCCTCTTCTCCTCGATGGAAAAAAACACTTTGTAGTGTGGGTTACTATGGGGACAGAACCTACACCTGATTGGAAATATTTATGGGGCTGGATCTAAATTATCTTTATTCCAACCCAAACCTTTCCACGGCTCTGAATCCACGATTAAATAAAGCTGCATTTTGTCACCAAACTTCTTTTAAAGTATTTTTATCCCCTTTCTCTCTTAGTCTGACCTAAATCCAGCATATCCTTGGCCATGTTAAAATATTCCTGTGCTGGAACTTAAAGAAATCCCAGGATTGTTGGGTGATTTCACTGTAGGAGCAATAAGGAGGAAACTTATTCTCCATGCTTTCCTTCCAATTAATTCTGTTGATACAAAAGTTTGGCTAAAATAGGTTTTCTTCAGAGAAAGCTGCTTTAAAGCAGGTGAGATTGTCATGATTACGAGTCTGAGAGAACTTTAAAAATACTGCATTTTAATTTTTTCTGAGGAAAGAATATTCCTGGTCTTGGATATTTCTGGTTTGGATGAAAATCTTTTTGCCGAACAGAATTCCTGATTTTTGATTAATCCTCCAATAAAGCTCTGTCAGCTCCAGCAGTGAGGACAGAGACCTAAAAATCAAGACCTGGAGAATATGAAATGCAAAATATTCCTCATTTCCAGGCATAAATTATATGCCTGGGGATAAACAGGTAATTTGGATATTGTTAGGATTTTCCAAGCGTTCCTTTGCTTTTTCTACTGACCAGCAGAAGCTGCTTCCTACTTCCAGTTCCAGAATCTTCCTTCCTTAACATGGCCTTGCTGTTCAGGCATTTTTTGGGGACATGGGGTTGGTGTGAAGAAATTGACCAATAATTAGAAGAAATTATTTGTGTCCCAAGTGATTTTGATGGAAAAAACCAGGAAAAAGACCCTCCTGGTGTCTCCTGCAAGAACATCTCGTGCTGCTTTCACACCTTTGGAGGAAAATAATCGAATAAAAAAGAATTCTAAAGACTGGGTGAACAGCAGCCCAAGAGCCAGAGCCAGTAACAGCCAACTCAAAAGCTTTTTTGGGTTTTTGTGTTATCAATGTTTGTTCATTTTTCTTAATTTTTCACCAGCATTTCTGGGGTTTTCCCTGCATTGTCCCTACTGCAGCTTGTGAAATCACGAGGACATGCCAGTCCCTTTAGGATTTTTTGTTTATTACCCTCTCCAAAACATATCCAAGTGTTTTTCCTTTGCCTTCCTCCTTCTACAGATGGAGGATGTGGCACAACAGGTGAGGGAAATGCCCCATTTACAGCCTCAAATTGCAGCAGGAGAGGCTCAGATGGATTAGGAAAGAAATTTAATCCCTCAAGAGTGGTCAGGAATTGGAATGAGCTGCCCAGGGAGGTGGTGGAAGTGTTCAGGAGGTGTCTGGATGTGGCCCTTGGGGTGATGATGGTGGTGATGGTGTCGGACTGGATGATCCTGAAGGGCTCTTCCCACCCTGATTCCGTGACTCTGGGATTCTGGGATGAGTGGTGCCAGGCTGTGATGTGCCACAGGCATCTCCCAGTGCTGCTGGAGAAGTTGGATTTCCCCCAGGTGCTCGGAGCAGCTGCCTTTCCCCACGCTTGCTACAGGGAACTGTGGTGGGGTTAAACTCTGCTGGAATTCCTGCAGAGCCCCAAATCCTCACTCCACTGCTTTTAGGGGGGATTTTAGGCAGCTGGGATTGACAGGGGTTAGGGACAGCCTGGGTTGGATGGCAATGCTCTCCGTGGCTGAATTTTTGGTGCCTGTGAGGACACACCGACAAGCACAAAGTGAACTTCTCCCTCCGTCCGGCTCCAAAAGGCGCCGCTCCCCAAACGAACGATTAATGCCCGAAAAAAGCCTGAAAAATGGCTCTCCCTTTGACCTTTCTAAGGTTTGTCATTTAGTTGACATACCCATTACCTCCAAAATCAAATGTGTTTGTCTAAACATTATTCTGATGTTTGCTTTGGGCCCCAAAGGTCAGACAGCTGACCACTAACTCGCTGACAGTGATCAATTCCGGCTGAAATCCTGTCACTGGGCCTGTTTATTCCGCGATCCATCTCTGCTTTGCCAGCCTCCCCCGCCACTTTCTGCTGTTGAGGCGCTTTTAAAGCTAACAATAATCCAATTTGGGATTGATCAATGGCAGCGTGTGGTCAGTAAGCAAAATGACAAAGTCTGCGCGCGGCCGCCGACCGCAGGCTGGGGGTGTTTCACATGGGGCTGATTGCAAATTGAACGCGCGGAAAGGGCTCCCAGTCCAGCTCTTCCAGCCAGGAGGAGGTGGTGGGAGCCAGGATTTGTGTGCTCAGGGCTGACACTTCTCCTGTGCAGCTCATCTGGTTCCTCAGGCGGCTCCCTGCGCTTGGTCTGAGGTAAAAACTTTTCCCAAAGTTTCCAGGGTTTTGCTGGAGTGCTTTTCCAAGTGAATTCTGCTGTGGGAAAGTTTGTGGTAATTACTTGGAGTAACTCAGAAGGAAAAACACCACACTGAGCTCTGAGCACAAAGCAACGAGGGGAGGAAAAGTTTCTAACTCTCAGGGTTTATGAGGTTTTTATTTAAAGGGAAGGAAGATGAAGTCCCACGAGGTTGTTCCCTTCCTGTTGCTCAGGTAATGCAGAGTGATGGCAGAGCAAGAAGAGGGAACAATTTAGGAACAACTTTCTGGGCTTGCATGGAGAACATAGTGCCCAAATCATTCCCAAATGTTCTGATGCACTGGCACAGGTTGTCCAGAGANAAAGGTTTTTAATCAAGCCTTTTAATCAAGGGGTGGTAACAAGATCCTTTCAAGATACTGGAGGATGAAAAAGAGGAGTGAAGTGCAGTGAAATCAAGTCTGGAGATCAGGGCAAGGTTCTTCCCCCAGAGGGTGCTGGGCACTGCCCAGGCTCCCCAGGGAATGGGCACGGCCCCGAGGCTGCCAGAGCTCCAGGAGCGTTTGGGCAGCGCTGCCAGGGATGCCCAGGCTGGGATTGTTGGGGGGTCTGGGCAGGGCCAGGGCTTGGATGGATGATCCCTGTGGGTCCCTTCCCACTCAGAATATTCCATGATCCTGTGACAAGATGCTGGTCTGTGCCTCGGCTGCAGTTTCCACCCTCAGGTCCCTCAGGAGTTCTGGAGCCGGGTCCATGGAGTGTCCTTGCAATAATAATGCAGGAGAGCTCCTCTCCCAGCAGCTCCCCAAGGATAATGGGAACATGAACTCTTGGAAGCGTCCTGGAGCTTCTGTTCCAAAGGACACGGCACCATCAGTGGCAGGAGATGGTGCCTTTGGTGTCATTTTGTCTGGGTTTTGGTGAACTCCTGCTCCTCCCTCCTGCTCCCTGGCCCTGCAGGAGACCCCAGCACACCTCAGTGACCCCAGACGTGTGACACAGAGGTCAGTGACACTTCCAGCAGCCTTGGACACGATGACACCAATATTTTGTCATCAGACTTGGAGATTTTAGATGTCTTCCACCTTACCACGGATGATTTTGGTGGGACTTTTTCTGCAGGATGCTGGGAACTCCTCCTGAGAAAGGCACCAAAATTCCCTGGGCTTTTGTGGACCTTGACTCATTCCTTTCTTCTGAAAGTGCCTTTTTATTGTGCCTTTTAATCCTGCAAAATTTACGAGGCAGACTTGAGTCCCAGAGCTGCAGCCAAGCTGAGGGACAGAGCTCCAGGTCTGGAAGATTTCCTCTTTTGCTGTTGTTTCTCCATCCTCCTTTGTCCTGGTGAGGAGCAAAGGGAAAACTGCCCTTCCAACAGGCACTTCCAATAAATCCTTGAGATCAGCTTTTAAATCTCTTGACTTCCATTCTTCTTTTTGCTTAACTCATCCTCCCTATCCTAATTCCACTTGAAGGAACACTTCCATGCCATTTTGTTCGAGAGGAGGGAGAATTCTTTCGCTTTTGATAGGATAAAATAGAATAAATTTAATATTTGAGCTTCCTGCTAAGATTCCAACAGCAGATCCTCTAAGTATGCTGGAAAACAAATCATCTGGAGATCATTTGGATTGAATATGGATACATAATTAAATTTAGGGATATGAGTTTTACTTCTGAGTTATGGTGCTCCAAGCTCTGTCTGAGCTGGCCTTGGACACTTCCAGGGAAGGGGCAGCCACAGCTTCTCTGGAAAACCTGTGCCAGAGCCTCCCCACCCTCAGAGGGAAGAATTTCTTCCTAAATTTGACCCTAAATTTCCCCTATTTCAGCCTGAACCCCAATTCGAGCCCAAAATAACGTTGAGCGTTGACATGCAAGATCTGTTGCTTGTCCAAATTTCTTTTGTTCTTCCTTTTTGAATGAAGAACATTCTCTGCTTGGCAAATCCAGATAATGCTGCAGTGGAGAAGGTTTGGATTCGTCTCAGCTGTGCCCAGATCATATTTCCATGCATTCCTCCGAACAGACATTGGTTTGTTGTTAAAATAATAACACATCTCAGCAATATAATCTGCCTTTGATGGCTCGCTCAATAGGTTTGTAGAATGTAATTAAAGCATATCACTGCAGTGACAGCAAATTGATGACCTTTTAATTATTTCAGGGGAGCTGAGCGCACAATCCTTTCTCACCTACCTGGAGAAAGCAGGGAATGCTTTGTGAGGGAATTGTGTGTTTAAATATGGAAAATTCCCTTTGTTTTTCACTTGGGACCGGGTTCTCCAGCTCTTGCTGTGCTCCAGGGGAGATGTGAAGGGATGCCCACTCTGTCCCAAGGTTTTCTTAGGAAGTTTGTGCAGCTGAATCCTTCAAATCCTGCAAAAAGTGCGAGCAATCCACGGCAGATGATTAAAATCCCAAATAAAGTGGATGCCCAGGAGGATCAGCTCAAACTTCCAAAGCAATGAAGGATTTGTTGGGCATTTGGTCTTTGTGTGGATAGCAGGGAAAAGATTCCCATTAATTCAGACTGTTCCCATCTCTGCACAGCTGATTCCCCAAACCCTCAGGAAGCCAGCGGGCTCTGTACTCACGTGGGAATTACTGCAGGAAGAGGAACAGAATTCCAACACTTTGGGGAATAACATTCCCTGGAGCAAAACCACTTCGGAAGGCTTTGCCTCCCTCAGCCTTCGCCCCAACAAAGTGCAGAGGTGGGGGGTTGTCCAAAGCTGAAAAATGTGGGAGATGCTGCCTTTTTTTCCTCCCCCTTAATGAAATTAAAGGCAGCCAGTTAATCTTTAGCAGGGTTTTTAGTCATTAATCCCAGAAAGAAGCAGGGCTGCTTTCTAACAAAGCACCTCAAGTAAGTGATCTTGATTTATTATCGTGCAAGGGGAACGCTCACTGGGGCTCAAGGAGCTTTTTATAATTGAATCAAGCTTATGATTCTCTGTCAAATAGTTCATTTTGGGCTTGTTCTTGCGGAGTTTTTCCCTTTTTCCCCCTTTCTCCTGGCCATTTCCAGCAGTTTGAGTGTTTCCACTGCTCCATCCACGTCAAAGATTTCCATTAAGGGGGTGCCTTTGTGATGAGAGAGACTTTCAGCTTTCTTTTAAGTGCTGGGAAAGGGGCAAGAGGGCTGAAATGAAGGATGATCCCCAGGCACTTTTCCACTTCCAAACCCCAGGGACAGAGCAGATCCAGAGACCTAAAAATTCCAGGGCTTCCCATAGAACTGCACAGGAGAAGGTGCCCGTCTTGCTGGGTGAAAAAGCATGGATGAAACCATTCCAGATTTCCAACCCAGGCATTTTTAAGAGGAACAACCCAGTTTCAGACCGTTTCAGACCAGTTATCTAATTCCCAGAGTTCTGTTGCGAGTTACACCATTCCTTTGGGCAACGCAAAATGGCTCCAGAAGGAAAAACATTCCCTCCTTTGTTCCAGAAACTTGGCCTTCCTTTTCCCACCACAGCTCCTTGCCCAAACCAGAGGGTCTCCACTTCAGACGTGATCAGCTGTGCCCTCTGGAGCTGCCACAATTCCGAACAGATGCTGGAATGTCCGTGCACTGCACTGTTGGGATTAAGGCTGTGTGTGAGTAATATTCCATTAGGACTCGGGACCAGCCAAACTGGAAAAAGTGACACCACCAAAACCCACAGCTCCTGCCACACTTCCAGTGTGGTGCACAATGGGGGTACCCTCACCTGAGCATCCCCAAAACACAAAAAATGACATTTAATCATCGTAATGTTTTTCCTAGCCTGAATTCCTTTGCTTTTATTAATGCTTTTTGTCCCGAGCTTCTGTGGTTTAATTTCCTGTAGCTCTCAAGTGACAGTGAATCAAGCAAAGACCTTAACCTCGGCTCCCTTTTGCATTTAAAGCTGCCTGGGTTTGACAGTTTTAAACTGGTGTTAATCCCCCTCCCTTTTTTTCCCCCCTTCCTCACTCCATGTTTGCTCTTTTTTGGAGAATATCAACCTGCACCACCTGAGCTGTGCTCATGGACTGGGAATATTCTGAACACCAACACCACGACAAGGAAAGCAAGGGTTTAGCTGCAGCCAAACAGGATTTGCTTTGCCCAAGTGCTCTGGGAAAGCTCTGGGCAAAAATTCTTCCCTCCCTGGAGCAGTGAGCACCTTGTGTGAGGTGGAGGATGCACAGAACAGTTGTGTTTTCCTTTCCTTTCCTTTCC
>VZTH01012835.1:0-11428 GCA_013397815.1 Aleadryas rufinucha
CCCAAACCCTGCAGTGAGTCCTGGCCTCCTCTGGATCTGGGGAATGAAATAAGTTCATTGTGCTGATGAGAACAAGTGACAAGGTGTCACCCAGCACTGCAGGGACATGGAATAAAGAGCACTTTCCATCCATACAGGATGCCAGACCACAGGGATAGAGGTTTCCTACCGTCCCAGTTTGAGCACTGGGTATAAATGTGTTTACACGGGGATTTGTGCTGGTTTGGTGATCGAGACCCACCACGGGACTTGGCAGAACTCCTCCCACGTGGGTGCAGCCCAAAGTCCTTCCCAAGTTGAGGAGCTGGGTGTCACTCCAGCCAAACCCAGCCTTGGAGAGCCTGGGGGGAGATGCTGATCCCAGGGCTGTGCTGCAGAATCCCCTCCCTGTTCGGGAGCAGGGCAGGATAACGGGAGCACAGGGCTTCCAAGGGGCTGCTGCACCGGGACCTGCACTGAACTCCCCTCATCAATCTCCATCAATCCTCCCTCTCGTGTGCCCCAGTTTGGTCTCTGAAGCAGCTCCCTTCCTCTTCCCCCTCCCCTCCCGCTGCCCCCCAGCATACACAGGCACATTTCCTTTTCCTTAAGCAAACAATTTTCAGATTTAAAAGTGAACTGGAAAAAGACAATGTGGCCTGGCCCCTTATCTGCTGCTATCTGCTCCCGACAAGCTGCGAGCCCAGATTGGGCCTGCAGGAGATTTCGAGTGTTTATGGGCCACGGGAGGGAGGGACAGGAGGGGAAATCTGCTGGGGGAGATAAGTCCAGGAAATGGGGCTGCTGACTGGAGCAGAGTCAACAAAGCTGAGCGAGCAACTGGACACCTTGGGAGTCCCGAGGATGTGGCTCGGTGTCACGACTCCGTCACGACTCAGTGTCACGACTGCAGCTCCCCAGCAAGCAGAGCAGATTGGCCTGGAGCAGCCCATGCCTGCCGTGGAGAACGGAAACATCCTGATCTCTTTACACACTGGGTGTGTTTTCCAGTGAGGAGCCCAAATTGAAGCTCCTCAATCCTGAAATAAACCCCTTGGTTCTGCAGGACTGGGAGCACGAGCTGGGCCCAGCTCTGGGCTCGGTGGGTCACACCCAGAGTTTGTAATGTGCTGTGTGAATCTAGAAGCTCCCTGTGCCCCAAAGGACCACCTGGTCTGTGTCCATGTGCCACCAGCGTGGCTCAGAGCCCACAGCACGAGGCAAGAGCTGCTCACATGGGCACCAGGAGGTTTTTGTGACCACCAGGATGTTTTTATAACCACCTGTTATCCCCATGTGCACAAGGGTTTGGTGGTAACTGGAAAAGTGTGTGGGCTTCGTCTGTAATGTATTTCAAACACAAAAATATCTGGGCTAATTATATCCAAGAACAGCAGCTGACATTGTTCTGGCAGCCCAAAAACTGTCCTAAGCATGGCTGTGGGATGGAAAAGAGAGGTTTGTGTGCTCTTCCTCTGGAAAACCAGCTGGAGGAAGCTTTCATGCTCTGATGGTTGTTTCTAAGCAGGGAAATTTCTGCAAACTCTGTTCTTTGGGACAGCTGCTCTGGTTTTACCTTAAACTCTGTAATTTATGACAGACCCTTCACATCTGAGCTGCTGAGGGGAAAGGCAGCCTCGTGGAGAACAGAGTGCCACTGATCTCCAGCTGCAGAGCCCAGGGCCACCCCAGCTCTGTCCTGGTTCAGATTTTACTGACTGAACTCTGAGTTCACAGCATTTTCATGTGGTTGGGTGATGGGGTTTTCCTCATGCCCAGCTCCAGCCCTGGTTTGGGTGCTGCTGTTCTGCACTTACCCTGCTCCAGCAGCTTCAGTTTTGCTCCCACTGTTGCCCCACAGTCCCAGGACTGGTGTTCTCAGGCCATGGGAGCTAAACAGGGCTCCAGGAACTGTCCCTGGCTCAGGCACCTCTGAGGGCATTCACAGAATCCTGGAATGGTTTGGGTTGGAGGGACCTCAAAGCTCCAGTTCCATCCCTGCCATGGAGCCCAGGATGTTCCTCAGGTGCTTTCCATCACTGGCACAGAGGAAACCAAGCCTTCCCTCCCCCTTCCTACAGATTCCTCTTTCACCCCCACACTTTCCCTGTGAATCCCAGTCTCATCTCCTCCACACTTTCACTGTCTGAGGCTGGTGGAAGATTCCCTACCCACAGCACTGGGTGATCTTCAATTTCCCTTCCAATTCTTCAAGTTCCCTCCCAAACCTTTCTATGGAATCTGCACTTGTCCCATCTCCTCTCCTTGCACTTCCTTCTTGTCCCAGACAGTTTCTTTGGCCCACAAATTGGTCAGAGGTGCCCTCAGCCCTTCCTGCTGTCCCTGTTCCAGTTGGGATGTCCAGGAGGCCCCGTCAGTGCATGGCAGAGCCCTGACATGGAGCCAGTTCAACAAACTCTCACTTGGTAACATCAGCCAGGGAGATTTCCCAGATCACAGCTCCTCTCCAGCTGGGAGCATTATTCTCCCACAAAGCACCTTCCCAAGGAAAGGCTGCTCCAGCAGCAGCAGGCAGGGAACTCTTTAACAGCCTGGAGCCCCCCGAGCTTTTGGGGACAGTGGGGAGACAGGGGCCGAGGTATCGGAGCTCTTCAAGGAACAGCCCCGTGTGGGAAGGGCTGGAAAACACCATTTTTCTGAGTTGTTCTAAATTTCCTCTTTATTTTTCGGTTCATCTGATTTGAAGAGAAACCTTCTCAGCAGAGGAATGGGATGGGAAATACACTTCCACGTCAAACCCTTGGAATCGCGTCAAGCTCCTGCTTCAGTCATTTATTTCCCTTGAATTTACCTTGGGGGTGGGGTTTTTTAATCCCTTTCATTCCTCCAGCTGTTTATGCAGCCCTTTGGTGGAGCTGCCTTTCTCCTCCCTCCTGCTCCCCTCCTGTGCCATCCACAGAGGATCCCACAAGGTGAGATATTTCCAAGGAATGAACCTCTGGGAAGAAATAATGGATGCATTTGCTTGTTTGGTTGTTTTTCTGTGCAGATCAGAGCAGGTGGAGCCCCCTCAGAGCTCCAGAAGGGTCTTCAGGGGCTGCCTGATCTCTCCTGAGCAGGAGAGCTCAAGCCGAGCTTGGCCAGGGAGGCTCCAAGGGAGAATCAGGACAAGAATTTAGGGTTTTGCTGTAAAAAAACAAGGAAAGAAGCAATCCCAGAGTGATCAAAGGCTGTACAAGGAGGGGGAGCTGTGCCAGAGGCAAGGACAACCTTGAGTTTTACATCCCAAAAAAGAAGATTTTTATCTCTTCTAGAAGAGGTGCTTCATGTAAAATTTACTAAAAAACAAAGCAATAGCCAGGCTTGCAGGGAACCTGGGGTCACGGCCACTTCTCTTTTCCAAAGAGGCAAAACTACTGGAGGAAGAGGTTTGCTTTTCATTTCTTTTCCTTCTTTTCTTCTGTTTTTCTGCTCAGCATCAGCTGGGCAGGGATGTCTGCGGTGAAGGGAGCTTGGAGGGGTGGCAGTGCTGTCACCAGGGGCCACGGCCACCCAGGTGCCACTGCAAGGTGTGACATCAGCACCCACGGCTGTTCTGTCGCTGAATGGATGCTGAAGGGGCTGAACACAAAAATCCTGGGAAAAAAGAGGAGTCTCCAGGGCAGAGAGGTCCCAGGAGAGTGGGGCCTGCTCAGGAGGGGCAGAGTTTGTGTGGGGTGAGGGGTTTGTGGGATTCCTCTCCTGCTTCTGCCACAGGGATGAAATTCTTGTCCCACCTTTGCCACTACGGGATTGGATCCTTCTGCCACAAGAATCCCTGCCCCACTTCTGTCAGGGGGACTTGATCTCTTTGCCAAAGGGATTCCTGTCCCACCTCTGCCACTCAGGGATTAGATCCCTCTGCCACAAGGATGAAATTCCTGACCCTTCTCTGCCTCTACAGGATGAGATCACTCTGCCACAGGAATTCCTGTCCTCCCTCTGCCACAGGGATTAGATCCCTTTGCCAAAGGGATTCCTGTCCCACCTCTGCCACTCAGGGATTAGATCCCTCTGTCACAGGAATTCCTTTCCTTCCTCTGCCACTGCAGGATTAGATCCCTCTGCCCCAGGATTGCTGTCCCACCTCGTCCCACCCCACTGCCATGGGGTCTAAGGTCTTCTCACCCCATCCCTACACTTTCCTTCCTGCCTTTTGTCCGTGGAGTTTTCCTTGTCCAGGAAATGTCACTGGAACCTTCCCATCCCACCCCCTCCCCCTCCCTAAGGACTGGTAAAAACCCACATGGACTGAGGCTCACACCAGTCCCCAACCCCAAGTGGTTTAACGGGAGTTCTGTGACATCCCACGGACAGTAAATCGTTTCCTTGGATGCTCATGAACAACAGAAGTGGAAATGCCGATGTTTTGTAAATGATCAGGGCTTCAACAGCAACACCAAACTCCCACTTCTTATAACTTCACAATAAACACTCCTCAAAATAAATACTCCAAACGTGTCCTCAAATCCAGACAGCGAAAAGAGAAAGGTTCTCATTCCTGTTAAACAGACAGGGAACAAGGAAATTAAAATTCCTGGGGCATTCATGAACCTTCACCTAACATTCCTTTTTCAGGAATAATATAGAATCCAACAATGACAGCAATCCCTTTTTCCCTATGGCCTCATTTTATCTCTGGAACTAAAGCTTTCCCCGTGTTGTGATAATGATTTTATCAATAATTTATGATTATTTATTTGAATACTCTGATCACATCCATCACCAATATTAGGGTGAAGCGTATTCTATTTCAAAGGTGTTTTTCCTGCTAGAGAGTGATTTAGCAGGGCTGAAATGTTTTTCCCAAAAATATTTATAATGGGTTTGCTGATCTTCAGTGGAATTCATCAAAGTGCCTTTAATGATTAAATTAATTAGTGGAAGTGAAAGAGCAGATTCTCACTGAAATGGAGCTTTCTGAGTGCTCTGAATGAAACCTTTTTGCAATGGTAACTTATGACAGAAAATCTTTTTCGTGCTAAAATTCTAAATTTGTCCTTCCCATCGAGAGAAAATGAAAATAAATTTTAACAGGGAGGATTTTCCTCTCAGACTAATAATTTAATTTCAGGAATATGGATAATTTAAATTCAGTTTAACTGCTCCTTGGAGCTCCAGCTGTGCAAAAGTACCTTTGTGTCAGATGCTGCTTAAAGCTGGCACAGGGAAAAGGCAGAATGTGCAGCCACAGAGGGTTCTTATCTCATCCCCAAACTCCCCAGCAGCACAGCAGATGCAAACCCAGATAGACACCTCTCCATGGCAGCTCTTTCAGCATTTCTTCCCTGAATCCAGGAATCCAGGGTAATTCAGGAGCCTGGTTTCATTCCACCTCCTGGATTTGCTCAGGGAATATGAAGTTTGTGCCCCTTAAAGCACAAAGTGCCAGTCCCTGCAGTGGGAGCAGGATGTGGGAGGTGTTTGGGATCCTTCATTCCTGTGGGCACTGATGGATCTCCCCGTTTTTCCCTCCCAAACACCCAAATCTGGGTGTCGTGGTGGCCAATTCCACTGGGAAGAGTCGTCACCTCACCTGTGGCTGCTCTCCTTGGCCACGGGCCCAGGTTTAGAGGTGCTGATAAATTTTGGGAGAGGAGCAGCGGCAAAACAAGTTGTTGTCATTATTTCCCCACAGCACGTGGAAACGGGGCTGGCCAGTTAAAAACCCCACATTTTCCTGCCAGAAGAGACAAGCTGAAGCCCAGCAGCGTGTGTGTGCTTCCATGTCAAGCACTGGAGCTCCATCTGCCTTCTCAGACTTTCCACTTCTTCCTAATTAACATGTTGAGGAATTTTAAAATGTAATAAACGTGATTTCTAAACAAGCCGAAAGGAACGCTCGCTTCTCTCCGGTTTGATGTAAACATTTACAGCGCGGCTCCATCCTTAAACAGTTAATCTTATAGCGACCTATTAAAATAAAATGAATTGTGTTATAATTCATCCTAAAGCAACCTCGGGCTGAGTGGATCAGGTAACTCCTGCTTTTGCAGCCCTCATGACGTTTTTAATCAAATTCAGCTGTAATTGCTGGAGCATTCACATGCCTCTTTTAATACCCTGCCTCCATTTGGGACTCGTATGAGTCTGTTTTCTCTTAACGGAGCTAATAAATAGAAAACATGAAAAGAGCACATTTTGCGGGGCTCGGAGCTTTTGCACCGTTCCGTTTGTCGCAGCAATTGTCTGATGGGAACGCGGCACTTGTCAGGTCCCCCTCGCGCTGGGATAAAACCCTTTGTGGGGCTGAAGTCGCTGGTTCTGTGTCGCCCGCACCCCGTTGAAGGGGACAGGGACGCTGTCCTCTCCCTTGCCGCGGGAGCCGAGGGAAGGATTTCATTGGCATCTTTAAAAAATCACCGCCGCTGATGGATGTTGAAATGTTGCTTACGAACAAGTCACCCGCGGTTTGGGAAGGAAAACTTGAAATGCGGGCTGTGCCTCCGAGATGTTCGTGTAAACAAAACCCCTGCAACTTTCCCTGCCCTGGAGAGCAGGCGGGCGGTGGGCTTCGGGGTTTTTTTCCAGTCTCCGACGCTCCAGCTGTTTCCAATTTGCCAGCAATTTTCTTTTGGGCTAGTAAAGCTCCCAGGATGGCTGGAAGTGGCCACATGGGTTCTCCCCTCGGCTGTGGGGTTTGGTTACAAGGGGCAGCAAACCCAGCTCAGCATTCGGGGCAGGCGTTTCCCCTGAACTTGGGAGTGCTTTACATCCCAAATTCCTTTTAACGCCAACCTTTAAAGGTGATTTCACCGCAGGTTGTGCGTGTGAAATCAGGGGGGCCCTACCGGAGCCGGGCTGAAATTACTTAAAAAGTACAGTAAAATGAGAGGAAAATAAGAGGACGGGGCAGAGATGCACACGCGGATTCCCTGCCCCGCCAGGAAAACGGGATGAGGCGTCAGCAAACAGAAGAGCGGAGCCCTGGGGGTTCCTCCTGTGCGCCGTGTTCGGTGTAATTCACACGTGGAAACGTGAGAAAAGAATGAGCGATGACTTTGAAACGTGAGCCCGTTCGGTCCCCAGCCGGCTCGGCTGCGCAGAGCTGTTCCCATCCCCGCAGAATAATGAGATTAAGGCTTGGAAAGAGCATTTTTAACCCCGTGCACGCGATTTTTAAAAAGCCTTTAATGATGACAACGCTGCTTTTGATTTCAGAGGGGTTTTTCCCCCTATTCCCTTTCCTGTTTGTTCCCCGATCCCTTCCCTCCTGCGCACCTCGCCAGTCCCTCCTGTCGCTTTGCTTTTCCTTCCATCCCAAGGCAGCTTCTCCCTGAAATCCCCGTCCCCGCACCTTGAGGGAAAGGGTTTCTCTCGCCACAAACAACAACAATTATAACAACAACAAAGAATGCCAAGAATTTCTATATTAAAAAGCGGCGAGCTCCCTGGTCGCTGGGTCCAGGTCTGAGTCTGTTTTCCTTGGAAATTGGGAGGAATGCTAAACGCCTCGTCTACCAGGGAGTAAATTGTGTGCGGAGCTCAAGGCACGGCTCCCAGGTTGCCCTTTCACCCCTTCACTTTATATGTTCCTCTTATTAAGGAGAAAAATGTTTCAATATGTTGGAATTGGGGGCAAAGCCGGGAAGGGGAGAAAGAGAATGGGAGAACATTTTCCAAATAGTTTTGGTAACTCTTCTGAGAGTTGCATCTAAAATTGATGTTGTACTAAAATCCCTGGAAGTTTTTGCCCAGGTTAGCGCAAAATATTGTCTGCGAAGGCTTCTGAGATGACAAAATGCACCAGGAACGTGACTCCGATGGGGAAAAAAACATCCCTGGATTGAAGATGTGTTTCCTCTCCCTCCTGAACGCGTTACTATTTGATAGGCTCTTATGAAATAGCTAAAAAGAGCCGGAGGTTTCCGCTTGCAGGGAGAAATGCGGAATTCTTGATCCAAAAGAATCGTTTGGAGCCGATTCCATCCCACTTTCCCAGCCGCGGGCATCTGTAGCGTGCTCCGTCATGCTTTCGGTCCCGCTGCAGGGGAAAATGGGTTAAGTCTTTTCTAGGTAAGAGTCAGGAAAAAAACTCAAAATAAGGAATGATGATTTAAAAACGGATATTTGAAACTTCCTTATTTTAAAAAGGGGATTTAAAGTAGCACTTGAGCTCCACTCAGCGTCTCTTCTCGGCTTGACTCCTCAGCAATATTTTTTTTAAAAAAAGCTATGAATTTTTTTCCTGGGTGTTTTTTTGTTGTTTTTTTGGTTGGTTGGTTGTTTTTTTGGTGTGTTGTTTAAAGTCCCTCGTAGCTCCAGGAGGACTCATGGGGCGAGGATGTCCCATGGCCACGAATAATCGGAGGGAACAGCTGGAATATTGATAAGGGGGGCAAACGGAAATCAAATGAGAAGTAGAGGGCAGAGAAGCGAGGGAAAGGAAAGCAAAGCACGTCCTGGAGCCGCGAGCAGCACAGAAGCCCCCTGAGGAAATGCCTGCTTGATGCAGCCTGTCTGGATGGGCTGGGAATTTTAACTTCAGCGCTGCTCTGGATCCAACAAGTTGAAATCTCTCTTCTCCCTGCAAAACTGCAGCGGCAAGGGCAGGGATCCGCAGCTGGCGGGGAGCTTGGGTTTGGTCTCAACCTGGATCTTTACAAACTGCTCTGCCACTGGCTGAGGGCAAAGGGTCTGAGAGGTGAGTCCTTTCAATCATAGCAACGAGAATAAGCGATTCTAAAAGGAGTTTAAGAGGCCTTTTTCTACCGCGGCTGACGCTGGCAGGGCGAGACGATTGATAAATAATCCACTGCAGACTCTCGAGAACCGGCTCCAAAATATGCAGATGGATTTATTTACATGCACAGGAGAAATTACAACAGGGAGGTAAAGGAGGCGGTGGGGGGGGGACGCTAATCAGGGGTAAAGAGGGGAGCGGGGGAAACCAATACGGGAATCCTTGACCCCAGAAAATTTACTGGCGAGGCAAAATTACCTTGTCCCTCCACTCTGCCTGCCCCCACCCCCCGGCGCAAGTTCAGAAGCGAAAGAAACTGGAATGTGTTAGGAGGGAGGACGACAGGAAAAAAAGAATTGTACTTATCAGAAACACATTGTCCGCCTCAGAGCCGCTTGCCCTCCCGTGCCAGCTGGACGCGCAATAAATACTTGAAAAATCAATAAAAGGGGGGTTACGTGCAGATCGCGAACTTTTATTTTCCAGTTGTTGGGCTGGGGGGGTTTTAATTGGGGTTTTTTTTCTTTTTTTCTTTCCCTTAACTCGGCGGATGTTTCGGGGGGGCGGGGTGGTCCCCGGGCTTTGCGGGGGCGCAGCTCCAGCGGCCGGGCGGCTTCATTAAGGCCGGTCTATAATTAACCCCGGGGCTGGCTCGGGTTAGACCCGGACAAGCCGCGCTAAAGGCGCAGTCAGGACCCCACAGCTTTTCCTCAAGAGCTGGGAAAAAGCCCCAACGCGAGAAGCTCGGAGCGCGGGCCGCTCGTGCGCGGCTCTTGGCGCATCCTTCTCATCCTGCCGGGTCATTGTCCTGCGGTAATTCCTGGCTCAATGTCTGACTCTTGCCTTCCATCCCGGGAAAACGGGACGGAACAGCAGCACTTAGGAGCAGCAGGCTGGGAATGCTTCTTAATGATACGCTAATTACACTTAGCTAATTACACTTAGCTGGTTGTTTTGTGGTGCGTTCCAGAAGGGCTGAAGACCCCGAGAGGAGCGGGGAGGACAAATAAAATCGGCTGTCGGACGTTTCGGTGGCTGCGGGTCTGTTTTCCCACACACCGTCCCATTTCTCACCATCGTTGTTCATCTTTGCGTCTCTGTAGTGACGATTTTGGGGGTTGGAGGCAAAAAACTCCCCCTGTTCATCAGGAGCTCATCGAGTCTTAGGAGCACAGAAAGTCTGAGTTAAAGTCTGAGTAGGACCCGAGATAGAAACGGGATTGACAACCCTGAGAGTTCTTATAATATTTGCAGCGCTGCTTCCATTCGGGATATTTTTTAATTTATGGTTTAATTATTGCTGGTGAGGAAGGTTCTTTAAATCAGCCGGGGCCGGCGGGTTAATGGCTCGGGATGGTTTCAATGAGCCGGGAAAGGCAACGGCCCCTCGCTCAGCCCAGGGAAACCTTGGGGTACGAGTCAATGGGGTTAACTAGGCTCGACATGAAAACACGAGTATTTCAGCTGGCTTTTAATTGTTGGCTAAGAAATTCAGTTAATCAAATGTCAGACGTTTCCCTCTGCTCTGGTCAAAAGTGAAGAAAGCTCTTTTCCTGAGGAGGAGGGGAAATCCAAAGGAAAAACCAAAAAAAAACAGAAATAAACCCCTGCTCACTGAGTCTCCCACTTGATTTCAGTTGCTATGTTGATGGGGTTCTCCATCCTTTCAAAGTTACACTAAAATGCTTGATCATTCCCCTTTAAATTTTAGTACCAATCTTGTTATTTAAACCAGGCTTTATTCCTTTACTTTTCTATATGCATATATGTGACCTGGAGTATTTGTATGATTTATTTCAGGTCAAATTTAGGACCTTTAAATATATCTAATAAACCAGTAAGGATGTTTCAGACTGTACCAGACACTTCGTCTTACGTCAAGGTAAGACATGACAGCATCTTTAAACAGGTAATGTCAAAAATTCCAATCCTCCCGAATTCACGGTCGTTTGTATTGGTTGAAAATCTCATTCCCTTTCTTACTGAATTTAGCAGGAAAAAAATCCCTTGATCTTCGGTGGGAGAGGGGGCAGAGGCTGAAATATCAAATTTATCATTTTGGAAATGAGATAAATTTTGAGTCAAAAGTTGTGTCATCGGGGGCAAACAATGAGTTCAGGTGGGCTTGTCTTTTCTCCTGCAGTGATGCTGGGTTTGCTGGGTTCTCCTGCTGTCAGGGTGTCCTGAATGCCAGTCTGGTCGTGGTTTATTGCTCTGGAACCACCACAACCATGGGGCTGTGCTGCCAGGTCACATCCCAGGGTTATATCCCTGAGTTCTCTCATAGTGCCTCCTTGGATTTCCTTCCCCTTTTCTGCTTTCCCAGCCCCCCTTAGTCCCGAACCAGAGCTAAATTTCATTTCTCTTCTCCGCTGTGCCAGCTCCTGAATTCCATGTGCAGGATGATCTGTGGAGTTGTGTGGTTCCTGAAAGGTCCATTTCAGAATGGATTTAGAGGGGGAAATGTTGAATGAGTTGAAGGCAAATGTCTCTTTCAGCTGCCGAAGCAGTGGATTGTCACACCAGGCAGTGCTGGGTAACACTGGCATTTCTTTCCGTGCTCCTGATGGTTTTCCTTGAGTGTTTCCATGCAATTTAGTGGGAAAATTAACTTCAGTTGTTTTGGTTTTGAACTGATATTACCAGGCCTTGCACTCTAAATACTTGTTTGCATATATATATACATATATATATTTATTTTAAGTAAAAAATAGATCTTACACTGTATTTTGATGGGCCACTTCTGCTTTTTTTTTTTTTTTTTTT
>VZTH01012835.1:19164-54096 GCA_013397815.1 Aleadryas rufinucha
GGGGGAGGTGTTAAAAAAAAAACCCAAAAAATAAAGCAAAACTTCTATTGTTCGTTATTTGGGAAGAAAATAGCAGATTGCTCGGCTTGTCTTTAGAGTGTGTAACAGCTTCGCTCATTCCCTTATCTCTTGGATTCTCCCAAATATTTTAGACCAAACACAGGAGGAAAGGCGCGGAGCATCCCTGGCAGAGCTGGTGTCACAAGTGACAGGAGCAGGCTCCGTTCGAGTCATCCCCAGACATGCAAAATAAGCCCCTGGGGGTCACGGTGCCCGTCTGGCCATAAAATGCAGAGTTGGGTTCCTAAGATATCTCCCGGTGGGATGGCGGGGGGTCTGTTTGGCACCTTCCCGTCTTTGGGAGCGCGGGGGATGCGCGGCGGGGGCCGGATTTGTTTGTCCCTTCAGCCCGGAGCTGGACAAAGGGAGTTTGGAGAGGTTGGGCTCAGGGTGTTGGGCTCGGGGGGTTTTGAGGGTGTTGAGCTCCTCTCCCGTGAGCTGGGCACGTTTTCAGGTGGTTTCCCCCCCGGATCCCCGGCTGTCCCCCACTGTCGGTCCCGCAGCCCCAGCTCGAAGTGCCCTGTGAGGTCCGTGGGTGACAGAGGCTCCTTCCAGGGGATTTTTTCCCCTTCCTTTCGCGGCTGAGATCCTCAGCCTGTCCCCTCCCTCACCCCCCACCCGCGTTGTTTGTCGGGGCTGGTGGTGAGCGTTGTCTAGAGAGGAAACCATTTGGGTTTTGAAAGGATGCGTTTCACTCTTCCCTTTAACCTCTCGCTTCTCTGCTCGCTTCAGCCTCCTGCCATGTGGGAACGCCGAGGGGGGAGCCGGGACCGGAGCTTTGCCGGGGGGATGGGGCAGAGGGTAGGGAAAAGCAAAGAGGAATGAGGAAAGCAAAGGGTTAAGCGTGATTTCTTTTAATTGAACTCCAGTTTTGTGGCCTTAGGCGAGGGGGGACCTGACCCCGCTAGCAGCATCCAGATGTGCTGCTCTCGGGGGACCCCGGCGCAGACCCCGGGACTGCGGGGCAGACGGGGGAGGCCGGGGGTGCGGGGGCCGCGCTGTCCCTGCGCTCCCCCTTCCCCTCACGGCTGCGGGCGGCCTCAATCGCTGGCAAGCAGCGAGCCCAAAAGCTCCAGGTCTGGTCACGTTCAGCCCCGTGTCTGCATCCGAACTGCAAAATTGTAGCTGAATTGATGAGGCTAATNGCAGAAACACGGGTGGCATTTTTGCATTTCCCTTTTGGAAGGGGCGGGGGCAGGATAACTTTGGAGATCGTTTTGCTTCCCCTCATCCCCCTCCCCGTGGCTGGACTAAAGACAGGGGGAAACAAAAAGCCTGGACACAACCGGCACTGGACAAGGTAATGCTCTCCAGCGGCGTGCAGGGTGTCCTCCTGCCCTGACACTTTTCTTTCGTGGCTTCACCCTCCTCTTCCCCTCTCTGCTCTGCCCCCCGATTTGTGGAAGTGGGGCAGAAGGGACGCCCCGGCTGTTGCATGATGTGTTCCGCCGCTGGTTATTTTGGCAAGGGCGGGTGGAGCCGGACAGGCGAGCATTGTCTCCTTTCCCCGGCTCCTCTGGAAGGGTTCGGCTTTTCCCGGAAAAAGGAAAACGCGCGTTTCTCCTCCGCTGCTCGCTCACGTTTGAATGAGAGGCAGAATTGCACGTCAGGGGCTCGCCAGGTCTGAAGCGAGGTTTAAAGGCTGCTGGCTGAGGGGTTTTGTCCGTTATGCCCATCAGGAGCGGTAAATTCGGCTGTTCTGACGATTATTGTGAGGTTTTGACATTTTCGTCAAGGGGGGGGTGTCCCCCCCGCTCTGAGTGGGGTTTAACATCTCCGCGAGGAGCTCGCACTGTGAGAGGAGGCTGGCAAAGGACTCTCGGCACCTGAAAGAAACGATGGAAAACCATCCATCCCAGGGTTTTCCCTTCCCAGCTCCATATCCCACCCGGCGAGACGAGTGGGAGTGAGGGGAAGGGGCGAAAGTGGCCGAGAGCTTCGGCTTGCCCCAGCCCCATCCGCAGCCTGCGTTTAATCCTGGGGCCGTCTGTCTGTCCTGCATTATTGCACCCACCGCTCGCTCCTGGCACCCTCGGCTCACGCTCCGTGCTGGGAGGCGTGAAGGAGAGGGCTCGAAATACGCTTTAAATACGTTTTAATCGCCAGACTTTTTCTTTTCTCCCTCCGCCTGCCGTCACCGAGTCGCATTTACGGTTTTCTCCCCTTAATTTTTCCCGGTGACTGGAAAACGCATTAATAAAAAAATCTGTGGGAAGAGACGGAAATTCAGTGAGTCAGGCTGAAGCTGCTCCAGCCAAAAGGAAAAAAAATGGCAAAACCTCACGTTAAACTAAACTGGGGGATGACACAGGCGGGCTAACACGGGCTGGGGTGCGAGGCGAGCTCTGCGCTGGCAAGGCTGTCCCAGCGACAAACAAGAGCTGTGACAGAGGTGGCCATTGTTCTGCCCCTTCTTATCTAAATGGAGCAAATATCCTGTATGTAAAATATATATATTTTCATCAAGAAGGCAGGACCAGCGTAGAGACGAAGGTTTCCTCCTCGAGTGACTTCACTTCCCAAAATTAGCAGAAAAAAACGTTTCATCCGGTTAACTGTCTCTTTTTCGCTCTGCTGCAACAACCAAAGTTAAAAAAAGAGAGAGACTGAGAGAGAGGGAGGGAGGGAGGGAGAGAGGGGGAGAGGGGGTACGGAGACAGCAACGAAACCGCTGGAAGGGCAGCGAGAAGAGCGAAAAGAGAGAGAAGGATAAAAAACTTCAGGAGGCGTCAGTCGCAGGCTAAACCGGGTCAATGTGTGGAATATTGCTGGTCCCGGCTGGAAGTTATTCCCGATGGACGGCACTATTAAGGTAAGGGGGCAGGAGGGGCTGGGGGGCCCCTCTGCCTGGGGGGGCTCTGGGAAGGGGCGCGGGGCTGGGGGCCGGCTCCGGCCGGGCTCTCTCCTCCTCCTCCTCCTCCTCCTCCTTCTTCTTCTCCTCCTCCTCTTTCGCCGCCGCCGCCGCCGCGTCTCGGGGCTCTCCCGTCGCCTCCCCGGTGCTCGGGGGCTCGCAGCCGGCTCGTACCCCTGGGCCAGGGGCCGGGGAGGGGACAGCTCCTGTGCCCCGGCTCCGGAGGCCAGTGACAGCTCCTGTGCCCCGGCTCCGGAGGCCAGTGACAGCTCCTGTGCCCCGGCGTGACTCGGAGCTGCCCCAGCCGTGCGTGTGCCCCGGGCCCTGGTCCCTCGCCCGGCCCTGGCTCCGGTGGTCGCCCGTGTGTTTCTTCCAGGCGCTTTTTTGGTTTTTTTTGGCGGGGAAAAAGCCCCGGGTTGGAGGAGAAACATCACCCCGGCTTGAAGGAAAGGGAAGCAGAGTGTGGCAAATAAACCACCGACATAACCAACCTCTGGTGGCCTTGAGCAACCAGGGACGCTGCTGGGGCTGGGAGGGCAGTTCCCCTCCTGTCCCCCGGCCAACCGGCCGCTCCTTCGGTCCCTGGAAAGACAAACCAAGCCTTTCCGAGCTCCCTGAGGTGCTTCTCCAAGCCCAGGCAGCACAGGGAAGGCTTTGGGGGACCCTCGTGTGATTCTGACGGGCTCTTCTTGAGGGAGCGCTGCGGAACAGAAGCCGCTCGAACAGAGGAGCCTTGAAGCGAGAGACGCTGTGGGTGTGTTTGGGTTGGAGGATTTCGAAAGATGCCTATCGCCTGGCTGGGTGGGGTGTCGAGCTCGTCTTAAAAGTGCTCTTTTTTTTGCTTTTTTCTCTCTCCTTTTTTTTTTTTTTTTTTTTTTTTTTTTATTTTGCTGACCTGAGTAGAACGAAGCTGCAAACTGGCAGGAACTGAAACTGTCTCCCTTAGACTGCAGCTTGTGACAAGTGCACAGTTTGGAAGGGTCTCAAGAGAAGGGGGAGGGAAGGAGGAGATGAGCAGGAAGAGAAAATGGCAAGAGGGAATGAAAGGGTGAATGTCAGAAAGGAAGGGAGAAAGCAGGAGCATTGAAAGCACAATATTTGGGAGGTATGGCTGGAATAAGACAGGTTTTCCCCTCCACCTCCTCCGATCTGTAGCAAAAGTAACCTGGGCCTCATTCAGGATACATTTAATGCACCACAACCTTCTTTGATTTGTGGAGCCCTAAATATTGTGCAGTGAAAGTGCAGAAATCTCCCATCTGTGCCTTTGCTGCAGCACACACATGGACCTGCTTTTCTGCACAGGCCACGAGCCCCCTGCACCATGCCCTGAGCAGAGCTGGGCCATTCCCATTTCCCCCAAACTCCCGGAGCCCCTGGAGCTGCTCCTCTCCCCCGTTGCACTGAGCTGCTCCCCCCGGGCTGTGGTTTGGGGATGAGGAACTGCAACACTGCGAGCTCGGCTCAGTCACGTTGGAGGCTGTGGCCAAAGGAGGAACTCGGCCACATCCCAGGTCACTGCCCCGGGCCTGGGCCTGCCCTGGCACTGCTCTGCAGCAGCCCTGCTCCTGCCCTGCCGCTGAGGGAATCATGAGACTGGTGGGGCTGGGAGAAACTGGATCCGGAGGCAGGATCTGCTCCTGGGCTCCTTCACTGAGCCATTCCAGGACCAGCAGCGCTCTGCAGGTCCCCAGGTCCTGTTTGTCCCCTCTGACAATGCTCCCTCTCTCTGTGCCATGCACTGAGGTCAGTGCTCCTGTCCTGCCCAAAGGATTAGCTGAGATTTCTTGCAAATTTTCCTGCTGGGCAGAAAACAGCGGGTTCCAAGGAGTGCCAGCCCCCCACACTGAGAGATTTACTGCAGGGAAGGGTGAGACCCCCTTGCCTGGCTTCTCACAGGTGAAGGGCAGCACAAGAGGATGTGGCTTGAGGTGCTGCGATGCTTTTGGTGTGCCGAGCTCTATATTTAACCCGTGCTGCAGGGTGGGTCTGGCTGCGAGGGCACAGCGAAGCCAACCCGGGCACATCCCGAGCAAAGCAGTTTAACAGCAATCGTGGCCGCAGCTCTGCTCTCCCATGGGGGCATTGATTTGTCTCAGAGCTCCGCGATTGTGTTGGGAAAAATATGGCAGAAAGATGCACATCAGTGACTGGAGAGCAAGAAAAATATAGGGAAAGGTTCTTTCATCATCTGCAGCAAGAACATGGGGCGGGTCCAGATGAAATCTGAGTTCCGGCGTGGGGAAAGGCGCTTCCCACCCCAAACTCAGAAATATTCCTGCCCTGGGAGAGGACAAGTGCTGCATTTGGGACAGGGCTGTGCACTCCAGATGATTTTCTTTTTGAGCAATTTAAATTTGACAAGCGACTGTTTTTTTAAGCCTATGCAAAACTATTCCACAGACTAATTGTTTTAATTGAGCTGGAACCTTTAACTGCAGACTGGCAGATGCAGGGGTTTGGGTCCAGCCTGCTTTGCAAACCTCTCCCTTTCCCTGCAATCTCCAATACTTGGCTTGTACTTTGCTCTTCATCTTTTTATCAGAAAGGGTTTTGATAACTCTTGGCTGCTGGTTTTACCTCCCTGGAGTAATTTAACTGCACACCTTCCCCACTGCAGGGGAAGGGATAAATCCACTGGAGCCTTGAGCTGTGCCAAGGGCTCAGAGCCACGCTGGGGAAACGGGGCATGGCCAGGGAATAAATGTGGTTGGGATGATCCTTGTGGGCATGGATCCCTTGTGGACATTGTGTGCAAGTGTGAATTGAGTTGTCCTCAGGCTTTCAGCCCAAACAGGGAATTCCATGGATATAAACACAAAACACAGGACCAGCTCAGGACTTTAAGTCACCATTCCCCACCATGCACTGACTGACAGCACGGGTGACCGTGCTGAGCCAATGCATCAGGCCTAGAACACATTTTTATTTATTCACAAAGGATTATTTATCTTGAAGAGAAACAGATCACCTGCTGAGGAGGTTGGTGGTGATTTTTGCTGTATTCTCTGAATAATCTGTTTAATCCCAGGCAGGAGTGGAACTGGCTGGCTGCGAAAGTGCCCCTGGAGCACTGCTCAAAGAGATTGGTGGAGGAAGAAGTGCAGGAAATCTTTCTGAGTTATTTCCACATTCTGCTCATATTCTGTGAACAGCTCTGGCGGATGGTGATGGGAGCCAGTGAAACTCCTGACTCTTGTGTTTGCACTAGTTTTAAATAGTCACCAGCATTTTTCTTGCACCTCCAGACATTCAAATGCCATCTTCTTTGGGTTAACAATCCACTTTGACTGTCTTGTGTTGTGTTTGGGGGACTTGGCCTTATTGTCTCATGATAAATCAGAAAAGGGCACATCTCATCAGAGAGATGCTCATGCACGGCCTTCCTCACAATCACAAATGCTGTGGTTTCAAACTGCTTTAATTGTTTCAGTTCCACTTTATGTGTGGAGAATAATTAAAGTAAATACACTTGCCAGAGCCTGCCTGCTCATGAAAAAGCACATTTTGTGTAGCTGTTGCCTTCATTCCATGAAATCAGATTTATCCTGATGTTGTGGCCATCAGAGAGCCCCTCTGAGGGACGTTCAGTGAGGATTTCGCATTACTCAAGTGGAGGACAACCGTGCCCCTGAATGGAGGACTCGTGTGTTGGCGTTGCCATAGCGAAGGGTGGGGCCGGGTTTTGGAGCAATCACTGTCGTTTGTGAGCTGGAGGCGTTCGCTCTCGCTCTCAGACTTGGCCATCGGGATCTCAGACTAAGAAAATGTTTCCTTTTTGAGCAATTTTAGTGTCTGTTTGGCTCTTTTTAATCGCCCCGGCTTTGGCCCCTGAGGGATGGCTTTTCCTGCTGCAGGGCACTGACTCCTGGGGCAAGGCCCCTCATCTCCACGTTGGAAAAATATTAAATAAATCACACAGATTTGAGGGACAACAACTTTCCTTGTTGCTGTCCCTCAAAAGCAATTTGGAACAAACCCATCTGGAATTTCCAGGGCAGGAACAGTGATATTCCCTCCTACCCTAATCCCCGTTCAAAGATATTTGTATTGCATAAAAACTTTCCAACACAGAACAGCAAAAACCATTCGGGAAGGTTTCCTGATGGGGATATTTTGATGCTGCTGCTTCATTTTCCCTTTGAGATCTGTATGCAAAGGGACATCTCCTGCCTTAGCATGAACTTCCAGCCTCAGTGTCCTGCTGGGTGCTGCCAGCTCAGAGTGTTCCTTGCTGACTCCCACTTGCCAGCAAACACTGGGAAAGCCTTTTCTGAGCCTGCAGTGTATTTTTTCCTGCTCAGAAAAGGATGATTGCTCTGAAGTAAACCTTTACCTGACAAAACAACACGACTGCTTGGATTTGAAGCCCTTGGGGCTTCGCTCCGAGGCTTTAAGGAGGTGCTGAGAGCCTGGTGTAGTTGCTTTACCTTCACAGGATGTGGTCACTTGAAGGAGTAGCAATGCATGTCTTGAGGATTTCATGCTTTTATTTTAGTTATTGATTTTAATTCTGGGCTATTCCTCCCATGGGATGGGCAAAGGAACAGCTGCTGTCCCTGCTTGCAGGATTTCTTCCCCGGAGAGCTCTGTGGGATGCAGGGGGTTGTTCCTTGCAGTGTCACATCAGGAGCAGCACAGGGGAGCAGCACCTCGGGCTGAGCTCTTAGATGACACTGAGAGGTGAGATATGCTGGGGGAAGGGTACTTTGAGCAAGATTTGCAGGAAGCAGAGTTTATTTCCTTCAGGTCTCTCCTTCCTGGACTCACAGGAGGTTTTCCTCTGGAGTTCAGCTCCCATCTGCTCCGAGGGGTCAGGTCTAGAACACATCAATGTGCAGTCTCAGCACAGAGCATCTCCCAGTCTTTTGTTCCCCCCAACCCATCAGTGTTTGAGGTTCCTTTACAGCCCCTCATCAGCTGCCCTTGAAAAACAAAACCTCTCCTTGTGCCTGAGTTCACCTGAGCCCTTCCAGAGAGAGCCCATGTCCCACCTCAGCACAAACACCCATCAGCAGGAGAGGTAAAGGGGCCAAGGGAGCCTTAACCTCAGGGTTTCATATACTTGTGGGTTTGCTGAATCCCTAAGGCTGCAGAAGCCTGGTGTGCCTGCATGTGCACCTAGAAAAAGCAGCTCTAACACATCAAGGTTAGTTCTACAACTGGATTTGGAGCCAATTTCCACCAGAAATGTGACATTCTCTTCAGATCTCTCACCTGAATCGGACAGCAGGTCTGTTTCCCTGCCTGTGCCTCTGCTGTGCTCTGGTGCACACCTGAACACACGTGCCCCATGCACACGAAGCTCTGGCACCTAAAAAGAGCTGCCTGGGAGCACCTCGGTGACACAGGGCCTGCCACACAACCCTGGGCGAGGCTCAGGGCCACTTTCTGAGCCAACAAATGCTTTCAGACAAGGCTGTGGGTGCACATTTATAGCTGGGTTTGAAATACAGACTAAAATATCACCCCCAAATGTGGGTTTCTGCCTCTGTTGGGAATCATTTGTCTGAGGTGGACCCCAGTCCTGGGTGCCCCTATCACCCTAAAAACTGTATGAACAGCGATGTGTGTGACAGGACAGTGCCTGATATGCTCTGCTGAGTCCCAGGTATCAAAGCCTTCAAGATGTTGATGCATTTTCTGCTTGTTTTCTTCCTTCCTCTCATTACCAGGCCACATAATTACTGATGTGTATCTCCCCACCAGTAACACCCACCTGGAAACCTGACTCTGGTGCTGAACTCACCACAAACGGTGCCTCCCTCCTGCCCCTCCTCCTCCACCAGAAGCTTTTCCTTCAGAGCCCCAAACCCAAGGGATGTGCAGCAGTGGGTGCTGGAGGTTCAGGCTCTCCTGACAAACCTCTTGCTTCTCCAAAGGCAAAATTTGGGAATAATGCCCTGACGAGGAGCAGGGAAAACAGAGGAGGAAGGCTCAGTCACACAGGGATTGTGCAAAATCCCAGCCACTGCTTCTCTTCAGGATGCTTTACAGAAAATGACCCTTCCTGTGTATCCAGCATTCTTTCTTTTCCTGATTTTTCACCAAAATCCAGTAAGAAACACAGCTCAGGAGAGGAAGGGTCATGGATAAGCTTGCTGCTTTATTGGCATTTATCTTGTCCTTGTTCTTCCAGCATAGACCAACCCAGGACTCCACCAGGGCTGGGAAGGAGTCAGAAACAATTAAAATAAATTAGAAAGCCTTAAGCCCAGCCTGCCAAAGCTGCACACCCAGGAACTGAACGTTACCATCCTTGTCAGTCACCCAGAGGCAGTGAAAAACAACCCAGCGGGCAGGAGAGCCTCTCATTACTCATCTGCTGATTCCTCATTCAGCAAAAAACCTGCCCTTCTTAATACTGCTGGTTTTGATCTGAGGGGAAGAGATAAATCAGAAAGAATACAGTTTTTTTAAGTTGGTTGATGAGTGAAAGAAAGAAACTGGAGTAAGGTATGGTGGGGTCAGGGGAAGGTGTGGTGAGTTCAGGAAACCGACTTCTGTATGATGAGAAAATGCTTATTGGAATGGCTTTTTATAGCAGCTTTTCTTAAAAAAAAAAAAATAAGATAAGGAAAAGATTAGGAGAGGTTAAAATACTCTTTTTACAGCTAAAGGCAGAATTTGGCTCTCTGGTTTCTTCTGAATATCTCTTCTTGTTGTTCCAAGCTTGATTGACTTATAACTGCATCTGAACCAACCTCACATCAGTTCCTTTTTATCAGCCAGAGTGAGACTTCCTGTGCTCCACAGTCTGGTTTCCTGATGTGTTTCCTTTTTCCTTTCAACAGAACAAAGGAAACTGTAACTCCTCCGCTGCTCCTGTTCCCAATCTCCTCGGGACTCCACACACTCTCCCCATCCAACCTCTGCCCTGTGTTTTCTCTGCCTGCAGTTCCAGTGCCCTCTTCATCTCTGCCCGCTGCAGAGAGGCAAGACCTTGGTGCTGTTGAAAGGAAACCACTGCCAGAGCTGCCACCACCGGCAGCTTTTAGTGGCTAAAATGCAGTAAAGCAGAAAGGGAAACTCTTCACCCAAAGGCTCAGTGTGCCACTGGAAATAAGGGATTAATGTTCTGCTGAAGCAAATGTCAGTTGATGAGGTCTCAGGGATTTGCTCAGGCTGGTGCTGTGATCTTTGACACTCAAACCTGGGAATTTCTGTCCTGAAATATGTGGACCACTGGGAGAAATGCTCCCCAAAAAGGTCACACAGGCACAGCCACTGCCCTGGCACACGCTGGAACTGGCAGCCCTGTATGTTACAGTATACTTTAATTTGGATTCTTTCCAAACCACCACGCTGAAGGGCAATCACCCTCCTCTTGCACTGGTTTTCCCTCAGCTGTGAGGGGCTGCAGTTCTCCCTCAGTCCTGCCATCCACACAAGAAACAGCCTGTGGATGCAAAATCCAAATTCCGCCCTGCTGTGAGGATCCTTTTCCTTGGGAAAGTCCTTTTTCCCCAGCTGTTCTGCTGAGATGCTCCATCCCTTTTTAACTCCATAGCTCAGAGCTGAGGCTTTTTCCTCAGAAAAATCCCAAGTTCTTGTTCACTTGACTGACAAGAATCCCTTGTTTTCTGTTCAGACAAAGAAACACGAGCTCAGAGCAGGACTCAGTAGCTGCCTATAAAAATCCTTCAAACACAACCAGAATTCACTGGAGAAGTGTGGAGTTGATATTAGTGCAGAGCTCAGAGCAAAGCTGGGCCTGATTCTGAGGAATAGACACTGGATATCTGCAAATTCCCACTGAAATCAGAGTGAAGAGTTCATGCTTAGGTTTTATCCGTTCATCCACACCCCAGAGCTCAGCAGGGTTAGGAAGGAGAAGGGAAATCGGGCTGTGCAGCCCCTTGGCCACCCGAGTGTGGGTGCAAAGGGAAACTGCCAGCTCAGCCTGCCCAGAGCAGGCAGCTGAAACCCAAGGTTCATTTACTCAACCATCAGGAATGGCAGAATATGGAATAGGATGGGAGATTCTGGACTTGGCTGTTTCCTGAACGTGCCCAAATGTGTGTCTGTGGTGTGGGAGGGTGGCCAGAGCACGGCACTGGTTACACCAGGCTGAGGCAGCAGAGGATTCCTGCACCACATCCAGGAACAAGCAGGCAGAGTTTCCAGGGAATCCTGCTCACCCAAGACTAAGGAAGCAACAGGAGCTGCATTACTTTAATCCAGAAAAATAATTAACATCATTGCTTCCCTACAGAACTGCCTTTCTGCAGGTTTCTGAGCACTGCTTTGAGGTGTTCTCATGCACCTTTACCGTCAAAAATGTCATTTTTAATCGAATCACTTTGGATTGCCCAGCAAAAGGCATCAGGAAATTATATGCCTGCTGTAAAATCCCGGGGAAAATCAAGGAAGTTTTGCCTTTTCTGCTGTGTTCTGTTTATGGAACAATTTCTATACAGTATAATTCAATTTCCATAAAAACTCCATTGATTTAATCCCTATTAAACTCCGAGGATTTGTCCGTGAGGGTTATGCTGCAGCTCTGACTCCTGATTAGAACCAGAAGCCGTGGCTCTATGATTAATTCCCTGTATTTTGGGAGTTGCCCCAGAGGCTCCCATCAAGGAGAACTCTGGCACGTAGATGGAACAAGAGCCCAAAACCCAAGCAGGCAAAGGGAAAAAGGAAAAACAGCCAGGAGATGAAATGCAGGAAGCATCTGCTCACTCAGCAAGGCACCAGCAGAGAGGCAAAGATTCTGTTCACAAGTTCCTGGTGTCAGAATTGCCCAGGGACTGGTGGATTTTAAACGCCTCCCATGGTTTTACCACTGAAAAATCACCAGAGGCAGAAATGATTGATACAGGACAAGCTGCAAAGGGCACAGATCCCTTCAGCATTGATCCCAAAAGCCCGAGAGCTGTTTTGAGCAGCTCCTGTCGGTGTCTCTGAGGCCACTGGGGATCCAGGCTGGGCAGTCAGAGGTCCTTCAGGGCCACTTTGCTGCAGCAGGGACAATTTTTCTGCTGGTGACACTCCCAACCCAAAACAGAATTCGCATGACATGAGCCATAACAGCCTTCTTTAATTAGATCTAATATGCCCATGTATATCTTTCCACCACACAAATATTTATATTTTGCTGATATTTCTAAACTCATCCATCTGACTTTGTTAGAACCAACCAGGCTTTAAAACAAGCACTCGCTGGAGTGATTTCTTAGGCCAGGACTCTCAGGATCATCCTGCAAATATTACCAAAATTGTCTTTAACAGCTCCAGTGCCAGGGGAAGGAACGAGCCCAGGCAAGGGACAAAGAGCACAGAGTGTCTGATCAGGGTCTGGGGTGCTTTGAGCAGCACACCTTTCTCCTGAATCTGTTTTCCTGCCAGACGAGTGTGTGTGCAAGTTTTATGTGTGTCACGTTGTACCCCAGCGATGCTGAATTCCCTCGGGACACTCGGGTTGTGCTGGAAATCCGGGATGTCTCCAGGAGCTGAAGGGAGAAAGCGATGGCTTGGGCCCAGCTGCAGCTCCTGCCCTGCCTCTGTGCACAGCCTCCCAGGACACAGCTTTGTTCTGCAGTCTGGGCTGCAGAAGGGCAGCAGGAGCATGGGCAGGTCCAGAAGGAAAAGTGTCCTCACCCACCCAGGAACTGGACAGAGCCGGTGCAGGACAGGACTCTGCCATGGCCTTTCCTCTGTGCTGCCCTGGGCAATGAGATCCTCTGGAGTGGGAGCAGAGTGTGGGAGGCTGTGTGAAACCCTTACTCAATGTGCAGATATGATCCTTTTTGTGGCAGGAGAAGTGTGAATCCGCTTTTAACTCCAAACCCAAACTCGTTCCTGCAGGGGACATTTTCTGTCTCTCAGCATTAAAGTTGTCTCTCTCCCCTCTGAGGGTTTCCGAAGGGCATCCCAAACCCAGCTTCACAGCTGCAGGAATCCTTTCCCTCCACAGCACCCCCAGAGCAGCAGGCAAAGGTTTTAACAAAGGGACAGAGTTCATCCCCTTCAGAAAGGGAAAGCAATGCCCTGAAGTTCAAGCTCACTTGCGATAAATCCTCGGGATTTGCACCACAGCATCCGAGAGCAGACATGTTCTCATCCTCACAGGACACAGGCTGGTCAGTCACAGATGGAATAAACTCACAGTTTGCTCCCTGCTCCTCAGTTTTGGTGTTCTCCTCTGTCATCTGTGCTGCAGGAAGGATGTAATTATGGTTGGTCGTTAGTGTGAGGAATTATTTGTGCTGCAGCAGTGCCTGGAGACCAGCGTGGTCTCTGCTGTGTGTAACAGGAGAGTCTTCCTCGGAATTCCTGAGCAGTGAAGAAAAGTTAAGGCACTTAATTTGAACTCCAGAGTGGGAGCAGTTCTTGGGCTCCAGTGTGCTGTCAGACAGGACCATGTGCTGTCATTCCTTTCCCAAAATCTCCAAGGTTTCTGTGAAGGATGGATTTTCTTTCCACCCCCACTGCTCCCCACTGAACAGGACTTCTGTAAATTCTTCCTTCTGAGGTTTGAACACTTTCTTCTGACTGGGGGCTGGCATTTGCTCATGACTGATTCATGCCTTTCTCATGCCAGTACCACTGCAGCACTTTCCTTTCCCTGCACTTCTGTCCCCAGTGCATTCACAGACCACTGCCATACCTCCCCCTTGGTTTTACTGGGACAAACAAAACCCCTATGATCCCTTCATAGCTCCTTTCTCCTGGCTATTCCTCAGCCCCCAGCTGCACCTGATCCCACCTGAATTTGCCTTTTCTCAGTGTCCCTGGAGTGGCCCACACTGTTCCCAGGGCTTGGCTGGAAGGACCCTCCTGATGCAATCCCAGGATTGGGATGCTTTGGGGTTTTTTTAACTTCTGGTGAATCAGAAAAATCTGTGCTGTTAATTGACTCCAGTATTTGTGTCAGCAGTGCCCAGGCTGGCTCAGTCAGCTCTCGTGCCACTGTAGGATCGCAGGCACTTCACCTCCCTGTACCTCAGCTTCTCCTCCGTGGCACTCAGCAACTCCTCTGTTCCCTCCCTGCCTGCTCTGGTCCGGTTGCAGTGATGCTCTCCCAAGCTGGGAATGACTTTGGCTCTGTTCAGGAGCAGCAGAGATCGCAGTGCAGGCCTGTCCTGCAGTGCCATGACATGGACAGAGAGATCAGTGGTGTTCCCATCATCGTCTTTAATGAACATCCCACAGCCTGTCCTGGGAGATGGGCACAGTTCTCAGCCTTTGGGGTCTTGCACACATTTGCAATGTGGCTTTGGAGAATCCAGGAATGTTTTCCCACAGACCAAAGGCCATTCCAGAGGAGGGGGCAGGGTGTGAAGCCCCACAGGTTTCCCAGGGGTTTGCAGCAAGTGCCCTGGAGGAGGAGGAGGAGGCAGCAGAGTCCATGTGTGCCTGTGGAGCTGCTCCCTGGATCCACACGCAGAGCACAGCCAGCGTTCCAGCAGGGCCTGAATACCAGATGGCTTCTTGCATAAGCCAGACTTGATGTGTTTAAAACCCAGCAGCCAGCACAGGCTCAGGACCCTGCTCTGATTCTCTCTTCCATCCATTTCTTACCCTTTTGCAGTGCGAGGTTCTGTTGTTTCAAAACTAACAGCTGCAGACTTCCAAAAATAAAAAAAGAATTCATTAATTAACATAACCCTAAGCCACAGAAACCCCACCTTGTGAGCAGCTCTTTGCTCACCACATGCAGGTCTGTGCCAGGCTGGGGGAGCTCAGGTGGCCGGACTTTGGGAAATGTGGGGTGTGGAAGGTGGACGCGCTCTGGCAGAGAGGGGAAATGTGAACGGAACAGGTCAGGGTGGCAGAGGAGCAGAGAGGGAGCTGGCTGTGGGGAGAAATCCCTCCAAGCCCTACAGACCATTGTCCCAAGTACCACCAAGGTCTCTCCTCACCCAGGTCATGACCTCAGCTCTTTTCAGGTCCCGAGGGCTCCGTTCTGCTTGAGCTGAGCCTCCACGAGGTGTGTGCTGCTTTCACAGCCTCTCCTGCCACACAAGAACCACTCTGTGGTCCCCTCACGTTTTCCTCAGCACCTCGTGTCCTCCCCAGGCTCCTCTCACCCTGCCCAGGTGTTTGGGGTACCTGCAAGTGCAGCAGGGTCTGATCCAGGTTCTGTGGGCACTGCAGGGTTTGTGCACACAGGGCTCATGGACGGGCAATTCCCTGAGGAAACAAAGGGCTCTGGAGTGTCATCGGCTCCCGGGGATTGAAGGAGGGTGATTGTGCTCTCCCCCTGTACCAACAGCAGGGTAAAGTGGTGGAGTTGGGCAAACAGCTGAAAAATGGCTCAGCCTCAGGCAATGCTGATTTTGTACATCACAGAACCACTGCATGGCGGGTTGGGAGGGACCTTAAAAACCACCTTGTTCCACCCCTGCCGTGGGCAGGGACACCTCCCACGAGACCAGGTTGCTCCCGGCCTGGCCTTGGACACTTGCAGGGATGGGGCAGCCACGGCTTCTCTGGGCACCTTGTGCCAAGGTCTCAAAACACGAATTTATGATCCAGGACACTTGATGTTCATTCCTGGCTCTGCCAGTTACTTTTTGTGCAGCCTGGAGAAGCCAATGAACTCTCAGGCCTGGTCATTCCCTGTTTATCCCTGCCTGCCCATTCCTCGAGCTGTTTGGAACAGGAGCCATCCCCCACAGTGTATTTGCACAGGGGCAACTTGAGGGTTGCTCATCCTGAGTTGGGGGGTGGGAATTTCCCCAGGAATTGTGCCCTTGGATATTCACCCTCTGTTATGACTTAGTTAAAGGGCTGTGGAGATAAGGATACTTCTAGAAGAGGAACATGTTCAGAAACCTGACATTATCTGTGACAAAGTTTTCTTAGCATATGAGTTCCTAATCAGACATCTATTATTTAGTGAGAAGATAACAAGGAGAGATCTCTCAGCTGGTATCTGCTCTGCTCAGCAGATAACAATCCGCTCACATGGCCCTCTTTAAAAACTCTCAACTTTATGCAGAATCAAACCCTGCAAGTGGAGTCTCCTTGGCTTTATTCCTCCTCCTCACCCAGAAACCCGGAGCAAATCATTAGAGGTTTCTGTGCCTTGATTTTCCTAATTGTAAAATAATAACGGGAAATGCTCTTCTGAGGCAAAGCTGAGAAGTGACAAATCTCCACAAAGAGTTTCGTAAGCCCTGGATAAAGAACATGCAGGTGCCTGAAATGTCAGCAGAAAATCTCTCTGAAATCCAGTTCAAAGCAGCTGGATGCAAGAACTGTGGCTTTTGAAACTAGGAAAGGAAAGAACTATTTATAGGACATAAAGTGCTCTGGTACTTGTGAAACACAGAGAGAAGCAGCCTGTGCTCTGCAGCCCTCCAGCCTGAACCCGAGCATTAACAGGAACCTCGAGGGACACCTTGTGCAGTCCCAGCCCTCCAGCCCGAGCAGGGAGGGTGGGAGCGCATCCCACAGCGTGTCCGGAATCCTGTGGGATGGAGGTGGCACTGCCTGCTCAGCCCTGTCCCTCCCAGGGACACTTCTTCTCTTTCCAGTTCTGACAATCAGAGATGCAAAGGCCACATCAGCCATGGGCTGCTTTTCCTGGCAGAGAGGTGTGTGAGGTGTGTGGGGAGCACTTGGAATCCGCGCTCTGGTGATGCAGTGCCCAGAACCCAAGAGCAGCAGAGCAGCACAGCTCCCTGTGCCGTGCCCTTGGCTCCCTCAGCGCTGTTATTGTTCGATTTTGGGCTGCTGGGACAGGTGCAGATCTGCTTCCAGATCACACTCAGCTACGTGGCAGGCAAATTTTCCCGAGAGGCTGCAATAACAAGAAACAGCTCTTGTCTCTCAATGCTCCATAGAACCGGGGCTCTTCTGCAGCACCTGACGGGGCCTTTCCCCCTCTGCTGCACCTTTGTGTCTGCCCGGACAGTCATTTAGCGAGTGCCATTTGTGGCGAGCTGATTCTTAAAAGACAAAGGGGTGAAAAAAACGCAGTTGAAATGAGTTTTGCTTTTTGAGCAAGCTCAGAGCCTTGGTTGGCTGCGGGGGCGGTGCAGGAGTGGAAACCCTGAGTGCAGGGGAGAGAGGCTGGTGCTTCATCGCCTGGAGAGAAAGGATGCACAGCCTAAACAAAAAGATGCAGAAGGCAAATGAAAAGGTGCTGAAGTTATATAAAAAGATGCACAAGTTATGCAAAAAGATGCACAAGCTAAACAGAAAGATGCAGATCCTAAATGAAAAGATGCAGGTCATAAATAAAAAGATGCACAAGGTAAATTAAAAGATGCCCAGAGTTAATAAAAAGGTGAGCCAGGCAGGCAACCTGAAGCATAGAGGACCTGGTCCCCTGATGAGGTCATTCACCTACTCTTCTGGGCATAAATCAGTGTGGTTTAGGAAAGTGCTCATTATCTCACAAGGTCAAGAACATTTGTTAGTGCAGGGGCTGGGAAAGGCGCCATGAAGCTCAGGTTGTACCTCAGTGGAGTGAGGCAGGGTGGGATGAATTTCTGGAATATTAGGAAATTCAGGAATATCCTTTGCACATGAACAGCAGGAGCTTCAATTGTTACCTCAGTGAAGGAAATGAGGGCAGCCTGGAGTTTGTGTTTTTAGATGGACAATAATATTGCCGATTCAATGCAGCTTCTGCAGCCCCCCAAAGGCACAGAGGGCAGCCCTGGGATGAGGCTGGAATGCACTCCCTGCTTGCCAGGAGAGCCCTGAGGAGTGTGAGGAGCTGGTGGGAGCCATGGGGCAGGTGACAGCAGCCCCCAAGGCCAGCGCAGTCGGAGTCCCCTGTCACTGAGCTGGGCCCACCACAAACACCCGGAGTGATGGGAGTGCACGAGCCAGAGGCGACGGGATCTGGACACTGCATGGCCAGGGAGGCTCTGGGAAATCAGGGAATACAGAGGAGAAGCAAGAAAAGGGACAGTGTGGGGCCAGTCGACTGCAGAAGGGTGGAGAGAGGGATGCTGGGTGACATGGCAGTGCTGCTGCCAGCTCTGGTGGTGGTTGGTTTTCATCTGGAAAGCCTGAACTACACTCTAATTGCATAAGAACATCAACTTTTATTTAATAGAATTGAGTTTCTTAAGATTGCAGGGAAGAGCTTGAAATTATATCCTAAAAAGCTGGAAAAAAACAGTTATAAATACAATTCCATGTTTGATTAAGATTGTGTTCAATTAAAGCACGGGACTGGAAAGCAAAGCCCTTCATGGCTTGCCATGTGCATCCTGCTAGGGCTCATCAGCACCTGTCATGAACAAAAGTGTGAAAACCACCATCAGGATGGCTTTGGGTGTCTAATTTTAGTCTGTGAGCGATGAACTGGAGAGGGAGGGTCGGGTGGAACCTGTGGAGTCAGGGATGGACAGGGATGACTTTAAACAGGAGATCTGAGTAGGATCCGAACCAGGCACACCTGGGGGGGCTGGAGCCCCACTGATTCGTCGGATGGAGGAAGGATCCCTGGGGCAGAGCCGGGGCCAGCGTTAGCCCTGCCCCAGCCACCCGCTCCGGGACGGACGGGAGCTCTCTGACAGGTACGAGCTCATCGGTTCAGAGCCGAACCTGGCACAGCCCCAGCCGGAGCCTTGCTGGGAGATGAGGTCAGACCCCAGCAGCCCGCTCGCTCTCTCCTCTCCCCTCTCTCACCCAGCCGATAAAGGAGCAGGGCTTGGGCCGTGTTTATTAATTCGGGATGACAATGGGACACCTGGAGCAGCACCTGTCAGAACGGGATGCAAATGAGCCCGGGGAGCTGCTCGTGCTCGCTGCAGCCCTAATGAAGCTCTAATAGCTCTGATAATGCCTCGCACGGCATTCACGGGGCATCGGCTCAATTGCAGTAATTAATGCGCCCGTCCCGAGCCGCAGCTCCCATTCACGGGCACTTCCTGATGCTTTGCTCTCGCTGTTTGTTTTTTAAACACACAAACCCGGGACTTATTATATTTGCAAACAATGGCCTCGTGGAGATGCTCTGATTTACTGCGGAGATAGAGGGGGATGATGTTTGAAAGCCTAAATTAAAGCAGGATTTCCTTCTGTTTTCTCAAAGGAAAGGTTAACATTTGCTAATAACTGTCACAGGCTGCAAACGGTCTCGGTGTCATATGATGGATTTTTCTGATTGCTTTTAATCAAGGTTTTCAGATACCATGGGGTGTAAACAGAGAAATGAGCTGAGCGCTCATGAGTTGAACAAACCTCAGGAGATGTGACTCAGATAAGGAAAAACTGTTCTGACAATGAAGTAATAGCAGGTTCTTTGCTGCTCAAGTTCCACTTTTTTATCGTTATTGTTTTAGCGTTCCCCATTCCGTATCTGTGACTGAGATAAACTGCTTTGCAGGGATGGACGTGTGCTTGCAAAGGCTGTGCGGGAGGGTGGAGGGCTCTTTACCCCACAGAGATATTGAGTTGCTGCACTATCTACTTCATCTCTCGTATTTGGGGGTTTTTTGCCTCTTCAGGGAAATTTAGATGATGGGAATGAATTAGAAAAAGTCTCTTTGCATGTTCAAATCAGAGACAGATGGCAAAGGTGAGGCTGGGGATGTGGAGATGATCTGTCCATGAAGATTATTACTTCTTGCTGGATGCCTCCCCTCGAGAAAGGGGTAAATGGGGAGGTGCTTTAGTACCCCATCTGAAAATAAAGGACAGAGAAATGATTCCCCAAAGAGAATTGCAGGAAAGGAGGAGTCTGTGCTGGAGAGCTGGGCTCTAGTAAAAGGCATTTTGTGCCATCAGTTCCTTTGTTAACAGGACCCAAAATGTGAGAAGAACTTTGCAGCAGGGCCTGCGTCTCTCAGCAATGCAGGACACTGAGAGGTTGTTTGTCTCTTGTGCCATCTCAGGGGGGATTTGCAAACCTGCAGAAACCAGCTTTTGGGCCAACCCCGGTGGTTACCAGTGTTTGCACTGGGAGAGGGGGTGCTGGGGACTCCTGGTGCTCAGCAAAGCTGGAAAAGGCCAAGGGGGATGAGGGAGTCTGGCAGGAGCACACGGGGTGAAGTGCCTGCAAACCTCCAGCTGCCACAAGCTGTGTCCTCTCCCACGAAAAGCTTCATCATAATCTGTGCAGAACATCACTTCAGGATAAACACAATCCTGCTATAAATACCCCCGGCCATTTCCTGTTGTTCTTTCTGCAGCTTGCACAGGGTTTGTGTCTGGCTGAGGGTGTGACTGAATCCACACAGTCACACACACATCCCCTGCTCTGTGCTCGAGTGGAAACGGCTTTTTCTGCCTAAAATCAGGTACTCTGGGGTTCGTGCCACTGAGCTGAACATTCATCCTGAATGAACCAGGAATATTCTGTATGGAAAGAATTCAGGGCAGCAAAATGGTAAATTCTTATGCTGTTGAGATGAATTGACCTGAATGTCTGTATACACTTAATTACACTTAAATTAATTACACTTCATTACTTAATTACACTTTAATACACACTTCCCATCCCTGGAAGCGTCCTAGGCCAGGTTGGATGGGGCTTGGAGTAACCTGGGCCAGTGGAAGGTGTCCCTGCCCATGGCAGGGGTTGCACTGGATGATTTTTAAGGTCTCCCAGCTCAAACTATTCAGGGATTCTGTGCCACAGTTTGTCACATTCACACCCATTTCCATCCCAGGTTATTTCAGTTTATACCCATTCTTAACTTTGGCTGTCAAAGGAAATCGAGCACAATAAAACCTGAATGGAGAGAAGCAGAAATGCAAACTCCTCCTGGCTTCTTTCATGCCTGATATTTACTGAATTTTGTGTTTTAAGTGGATTTGTTATTTTAGTGAAAATGGAAGCAAAAGTCACACTTCCATCTTCTTGTTAATCAGAAATACCTCAAGGAGAAAGGAAACAAACTGAGGGGAGGGCCTGGATCCTCATGTAGGAATTAAGTCTTTGGAGAACCGGACTGAAAGTTCCTGCAACTGCAGAATTTTTAACTCAGCAATTTCATTCAAACCACTAATTTTTTATTTATTTATTTATTTTTAATAGCGTTGGCAACGTCCTTTTTGCTTAACAGAATGAACTGAAAGCCTGGGTTAAATACTTGGCTTAGGCTTTCTACTTGAATTGAGCTAAAAACGTAGAGTCGTACATTAAAGATAACTTGGGCACATCCAAAGAAGATACAGTGCTGTTCGAGTCTTTAACAGTTCCTTCCCAAAGTGAAAAACCAACCCAGATTTACATTGCCCAGGCTTATGAAGCTTGGATCTGTCTTCGTGATTGGTTCTAATCAGGCAGCCAATCCCATCTTTATTATGAATTGTTCCTTTAGTTTCTAGGAGAAACTGGGAAGGGATTTTTTCAGGAGGTCATGGACAGACTGAAACTGCCCCTCTGGGGAAGGAACCAGGGCCCAGCTGATCCCTTTGCTGCTGTCCACAGGAACAGACAGAAATGCTCAGAAGCTGAATATTCTTTAAAAATATCATTGTAAACCAATTTCCCTGTGACTGCAAAGCAGTGAGGCAGAGTGGGTGTGAGCAGTGGAGCTGTTTGCTGTGAGGGGCAAGGAAGGAAATGGGAATTGCAGGCGAGGCTCGGGAGAAAAAGGCCTGATGAATGAAACAGAGACAGAACGTTCTGGCCCTGCCCTGGCTGATTGAGACTTTACCCCCATGCAATTTTATATGAACTGAGTGAAGGCAGAGAGCAGGATTTGAAAAGCTTTAAATGAAGGATAAAATGGATTTGCTTGCCTGATTCAGATTTTCCCCTTTGAAGACGCCCCTGAAGAAAACCCCTTGTTTACACATCCCACCATGGCTCAGCGCCTGAGGCAGTGCCCTGAGAACCCAAATTCTTGTGCTTTCAACCCGATTTTGTTGCAGCTGTGCCACGTGACCCCCAGTGAGTGACGTCTCTGGGCCTCCTGTGACTGTATGTCACAGAAAAGTTGTTCAGAGATGAGAAAAGCGGTGTGAAATCTGCCCCTGAAGGTGACCTTTAGTGTGTGAGAGAGAGGCAGGCAATATTTTGACACGTTTAACAACACCCACTAACATTTTTCCTTGATGACACTGAAAAAAATTGTTTCCCTGGTTAACCCTGAGGCCCCCTGGCATTCCCAAATGTGTTCTGTCTGGGGTGGCATGGACAAGGAGGAGAGGACAGTAAAACATCTGTAATTACATCAGAATAAGATATGTAAAATGATCTGGCTGTGATCTCCACAGCCTCTGCTCCCCCAAAACCTACATTTTTCTGTATAATTAAAATGTGACCAATGAGGCTTTTGCCCCAGGTGCTGACTCCTATTTCCAGGTAGCCCAACCTGGGGGTGTCCAAGGCCAGGCCGGGTGGGGTTTGGAGCCCTCTGGGACAGTGGGAGGTATCCCTGCCTGTGGCAGGGGTGGCACTGGATGAGCTTTAAGGACCTCCCAACCCAAACCATTCTGTGGCTCTGGGATTCTAATTTTGAAGTGCTTTACCCATTTTCCCTCTTCCCCCTGTTTTGCAGTAGCTCCACCAGGTGTTTTGTCAGCAAGTCCCCAAACAGACCCCAGGTACTTTCAAAGCTTTTTTCTGTGTGAGAGACTGATTTTCTTACTGTCCACCCTACAAACATCATCTGAAGCAATGTTTGGGATCTCTTTGTTGTACCCATGGAAGAGAAATTCCTTCACCACTGTCACCTCAGAGCCCCAGGAGCAGGCAGGGCAGCTCCCAGGGAGGCACTGCTGAATCGCTGAGATCTCACTCTCAGAGGATGCTGATGGGGAGGGTGACTGTCAGACCTGCCATGAGGCACTCGTGCTCTTCCCCTGCATGTTCCTGTGGGACCTTCCCAAACCAGGGAGAACCGGTGCCTTCAGAGGGGCCCCACTGAGCTCCCTCAGGGCCGAGAAGAGAATCAGACCCCCAGAAAACACAACTCAGCAAGAGCTGCCCAGGCCAGTCTGTGTCAGGTATCCCAGGAGGATCCACTTTTCCTTTGGTCTCCCTGAGGCCTCCATTGTCCTTCCCAGATAAGAATCTGGTGTAGTTTTAGTCACCATGATATCAAAATGCCAAATGTTACTGATTTTGAGGTACCTGTGCAGTCAAATGGCATCAGCCAGAGCCAAAAACGAAATAGATTTTCTTAAATTATTTCTAAGCATCCAAAGGAACCAGGGCCCAACTGATCCCTTTGCTGCTGTCCACAGGAACAGACAGAAATGCTCAGAAGCTGAATATTCTTTAAAAATATCATTGTAAACCAATTTCCCTGTGACTGCAAAGCAGTGAGGCAGAGTGGGTGTGTGTTCTTTAGGTGTTTGTATGAAGTATTAAAAATATAATTAAAAGTCTACAGGTGACAACTGCTTGGATATGGAGAGTTTTCCAGGACAGGTCCTGTGTGAGCTGGAATCGTTCTTGCACTCACACAGAGCATAGAGATACACCAGGAGCTGCAGGGAAAGTTGGGTCACACATCACCCAAAGGCAAAGCTCCCACTGGCTGTGTTGGTGTGGGGAGCCTTGATTTGGCCCTGTCCCCAAGGGCTGTGACAGAACTCACCGTGTTTGTACCAGGGATGTGCACAGGAGATTCCTGTGAGACACAGCCTGAGCTCTTCCTACACCGTGTCTTTTCCTCAGAAAGATGCAAACTGATCCAAGCCCTCCTGACCCCTGGGAAGGCTGAGTTCTGCCAGGCTGCTGAAAGCCCTGCTGGGTGCCTTCTCAAGTTTTTCAAGTTTTCCTTTGAAACTCCGCTTTAGCTGGAAACCGATTGCAATATTTTAGGGAAACTGAAAAGGTTAAAACTGCAAAGAAACACTCAGAATATCAAAAAAACCCTCTGGTTAATTTAAGGTGGAATTCTCTGGATAATTGTTTTGACCTTCTCTCCAACACCAGGATTGAAAATTTTCCCCCAGCCTCCAGAATTTTCTCAGGATACAAAAAGGATCTCCCACCCCATTCTAGGCTTGTGCATCTCTTACCCCATGGCCTTGACACCCTTTTTACCCCTCATGTTACACAGAGAACTTTGGCTAGAGCTGAACAAACAGCTTTGCTGCCGAGATGGTAAATGAGCCCCCATTTCCCAAATGTCACTGTAGCACTGAAACCACAGGACCATCTTGTGGGTGCTTCCTGGCCATTTCCTGCTCGCTTGAAAGCTGAGGAAATGAGGTATGCTGAGGTGTGAACTTTATTTGTTTGTATGGGGACAGCACTAAGAGACAAAGATACAGCCCATGACCAAGGTGCTGGGCTCAGAAGAGAGAAAAAAACCCCTAAGAGCCCATTCCCAAGGCATTTCCAAATCAATGTTAAACAGTGCATCTGGATAAACCTGCAGGGACTAACTGAAACTCTTAGTCAGGGTAAAACATGGGCTTGGTTTGGGACTTTGCCAAGGTGTGCCTCAATTGATTTTCTTTGGTTTTAAGCCCTCAGTTTCACTAAAATCAGGAATAGGTCTTTGAGGGGTGGTTTGGTTTGGTTTGGTTTGGTTTGGTTTGGTTTGGTTTGGTTTGGTTTGGTTTGGTCTGGTCTGGTCTGCAGTGCTCCCATTCTCCTGCCAAGACAAGAGCAGGACCATCCCTGGCTGTGACCAAAGGGACAGTGTGAAATGCCAGCCCAGTGACGGACACAGCTCAGGCCACTGAGGTGACCCCCAAATTGCTTGGGCTGGGATAGCCCCTTCTCCTCCATGCTTTGAAAAACCCAAACTGATACCAATTTTTTAAATCCTCTCGAGCGTTTTCCCAGCCAGCAGGTTCTCCCTTGAGCTGGCTCTCTGCAGGGTGGCTGCTGCTCACTGCAGGCAGGACTGGGGGGCAGGCTGGGTTATTAGCAGGGAAAGCTGATTGATTTATGAGAGCAGAAGTCTCTTGCTCGCTCCTGCACAGGTTATTCTCCAAATGCAAACTCTCTTTCACTTCACACACACAAAGTGGCCGAGTGCTGCGTTATGAATGGGCCCCTTTGTTACCCCTGGCCCGACAGGACAGACTGTTTAGTTCATGTCTGTGCTTCAGCGAAGGAGGACGGGGTCTGTGAGACAGATGTGCCCTTTAATTGCAGGGAAATATTAGAAGATCGTTAAGCCATTTCTGACAGGGCTTTCCTCTGGCTCGGGGAGCAGGGAGTTGATTCGGGAAGGCTGAGGAGCAGCCCTGTCTTGCCAGCCCCACAAACAGGACCTTGTCCTGCTCCCTCGCCCCAGCACTGAACAGAACCAGAGGAGGTTCAGTCAGAAGCCCCACTTTGCTGCCAAAGCTGCAGAGTTACATCTCAGAGAGAACTCTCCTTACATTGCATCTGATAAAAGGCTTTTCAACACCGCTCAGGGGACCTGCCCTGCTGGAGATAAGAGCAGCCCTATCAGCTCTGCTGAGAACATGGAGATGTGCTGAGGGTTCTGCTTCTTATTTATGTTACTGAGCATGGCCTGAGTGTAAGAAACCCTCCAGCAAAAGCAAAACACACTGCATTCAGCTCAGGAAACACCCTAAAGTGCAGGAGGAAAGGCAGATCTGCCCTATAGGAGAGAGAGCTTCGGTGGGGCTGGGGTTTAGCCTTGGTTTAGTTACACTAACACAGTGACTTGGAGCAGTGTTTGGTGGCTTCGTGTTGGTTCCCATGCTGCAAAATGCCTGGACCAGCCTCAGGTGTGTCTGCAGGACACCCTGAGATGGTGGCTTTGTCTTTTGGGATCATTGCTGTGACAGAACCTGACAGCTCTCCACTTCAGTTATCAACCCAGAGCTAAGGATTTTCATTTAAAATCCAGCAAAACAAACCAGAACAAACCCATCACGTTGATTGTACGGGTGAGGATCTGCTGAGGGATAATGGGAATCCCACAGAAGTCTGAGCAAAGGCCATGGGGATAACAGAAACCTGCAGAATCAGCCCTAAACTGGCCCTTGGTTACACATTTTTAGCCTCACCTCCAGCCCAGGAGAAGGATGCAGAGCCGAGTGACCTGGCCAAAGCCACAGCACTGAGTGGGCTCCAGGCTGGGATTTGGCTCCCAAACTCACTGGGAGCCTCTGCTGCAGCCCTTGCCTGCCCTCCCTGCAGCACCACAACCAAAATCCCTTCCAAGGGCTCATCCACGGGCCCTGCTGCACCAGCCATTGCATCTCCCAGGGGTGGAAAACCGTCCCTGGACATAGACTTGGACGATTCAGTGATTCTGGGATTACCCGGGGTGGCAAGGGACCTCATTTATCTGAGCCAGGCTCAAAGCCCTTCTCAGGACCACGCTGATAAAGCCAACAGACTTTCTGTTAATGGCCACTGATAAGGGATTTTGGTGAGGGTTTTGTGCTCAGTCTCAGAGGAAAGTCAGTTTTGCTTTGTCTATCAATCCTGCCCCTGGGAAAACACTTGTCAGTTCTGTGGCCTCCTGCTCCAAGGACAGGGGATGGCTTTACAAAATCTGAGCTCTTCGGGGGGCAGCATCACACAGACAGGGAAACTGAGGCATGGGGACATCAATACAGCTGTGAAAGAGCCCTTCTTTCATCTTTACTCTCACATCTGCTGTTGGGTGAGCCAGGAGCCAGCACTCACTGCCTGGTTCTTGTAGATTCTTGCTGGTTCAAGCCTGGTTCTTGTAGATGTAACACCAGAGAAGGCCTGGGATGTTTATTGAGTGGGAATGCTTGTCCTCAGCAAGAGCTTCACTCCATTTAAGCAGCAGAGGCTCGTTCCCTGCTGCAGCTCCCTGGAACTGTTGCTGGGGTGCTCTTTGCTCTACGATGTTTGATACCACGAGGAAGAATAGCACCTTGTAAACTCCTTTTTGTACTGCAATGTTCACTTTGGGCTGCAGCCCAGATGCCAGGATGGGTTGCAGCCTTTCTGTCCAAGAGGTAGGAGTGATGGCAATCCCTGAATCCTTCCAGGACCTTCCTCTTGCACCAAAGTTAAAACCTTGGTGTTCCTTTGTAAGGAAATCAAAAGCCCCTGGGAACTTCCACTGGTGTAAACGGGGTTTTCCTGTTCAAATATCTCGATCGAGATTGACAAAGAAAATATCTCAGTGTAATCCTGCCGAGCTGTTTTCCTTGGAATGCCACGGGCAGGCTTGTTCACAAAATCTCTGCTTTTGCTATAGGCGTGGGCAGAAACAACCCCGGCCCTGGAGCCACAGGGGCTGGGCTCAGTGCGCAAGGAAAACACGGATCTGTGCCATCCCAGCAGGGTGGCAGCCCCCAGCCCCACTGCCAGGCTCAGGAGAGTAGCTGGGATGTGGGTCAGGAGCCAGCAGAGTGCTGCACGAGGGCACCTGAGTGTGCCCAGGGGCAGGGAAATGCAAACCTGGGCCAGTCATGCGATTTGAAACTGGTATTTGAGAGGGATTCAAGGCACTGTGGCTCCCAGCTCCTGTAAGTGGGAGTGGGATTTGTGTGACTTCAGGCTCCTTGGAAATCTCACCCTAAGGACCCGTCCATCCCAGTCAGAACCATTTGTCTGGAGCGGAGGCAGAGATCAGATTCCAGTGTTGTTTCAGGAGCTTGCATGTGCTTCTTGGGGAACAAACAGGTTCCTGTGAGTCCTGGACCACCTCCCCCTCTCCTCGTATCTCTGGGCTCTGGGTGATGCAGCCTCGACCCAACCCAAGTAACCTGCTCTGGCCTCAGACCCCGAGTTTGTGCTTTGGCTGCCCTGGACACCCAGACCCTGAGCTCGGATTTAACCCAAACCCAGCTCTGGCCTCAAACCCCGAGTTTGTGCTCTGGATGCCCTGGACACCCAGACCCTGAGCTCGGATTTAACTCAAACCTGGCTCAGGGCACAAATAAACTCAAGCCCTCACACTGGAAAACCCAAGCCACATCTGGTGTAGGATTCAGCTGCAGGACTGTGTTGGACTTGTGTTCTCCCCCCCGATGGAGTGTCCAGACCTTCCCTGTGCACTGCAGATGTCAGTGATAGATTATTCCTTTTATTTCCTTTTAGCTGAGCCCTCCCGTGGCTGAGCATTCCCTCAAGAGCTGCTGAGGTGCTCCAGGCTCCTGTCCCTGGGAGCAGTGCTCACTTCTGGAGATGCTGCTGGGATCCTTTCATGCTGTTGTTTTTCCTCAGTCTGGGATAAGTCATCTTGGGCTGGAGGAGCTTGTTTTGTTCCCTGCAGATGGCCGCTTCCTGATGGGCTTCCTGCGATTGTGCAGGGAATGGTGGCCGGGAACAAAACAGGATACGGCGGCGGGGTTGTGAATGTAACGGGGACAATGGTATCAAAGTGGAATAAAAATAATGAATGGGCACTGCTGGAGCCGTGAGTCACAACCTGAAATATTTGTGTCTCCCCAAGCTGCCACCTCCCAGCTCTCGAATCCCTGGGAGAACACTCTTTTGCAGTTTCCAGTGCTCTGGCAGTAGGAACCCAAAGAGAAAAGATAAGGTCTTGTGGTTTGCACCTATTCCCTCACGCTACTTTCTGTCCTTTTCCAAGGCAGCCTGAGAGCAGGCCCAGAGATGGACAAACCTTCTCTCATGACAAACCCCCAGTATTTTTGGGTTCCTCCATTTGTTGTTTTCCTTTCTAGGGCAAATCATTTATATTGAAAAGCTTCAATTTATCTGTGCATGTTGGAAACAAAACCAGCAGGATTGTCACAGTCTCAGTTTGTGACACGAGTGAAAATACCTCCCAGAAGCTCTGCTTTGAGGGAAAAGGTAACACCACTGCAATGGCAGATGCAGCTCGGAGTTAGCTCAGCCTTCCTGACACAGAGTGCTGGGTCAGTCTGCAAAGTTCTGATGGAATATTTGCCACTGGGAAGAGCCTCTGGCAGCACATCAAGGCAAGGGGACGGGCACTGGGTGCTCCAGGACAGAGCTGAGGTCAGCACAGCATTTCTGCATTTGTGCTCGGGGATCGTTGGGGTTTGTCAGCAAGCCAGGCTCTGAAACCATCTTGCAGTTTCCCTCCCTGTTCCTTCAGCAGAGAAGACCATAAAAATGCTACAATAATATTTACTGAAGGGTGCATGTTCGCAGTTAGGCCCATGTGTCTCTGTTTACAAACATCTGCTCGGAGCAAGGCAATTATTTTAAAAGCGTGAGGGGAAAAAGAAATTAAAAGGAAGGTGAGCTAGAGCTGGGTGGATTTGAGTGCCCAGCCTTGGGAAGCAATCACCCAACAGTCCAGTCTCGGGGAGAAGGGGATACAGCTTTGGAAGAGAAAAGCTGAGGGCAGAGAGGAGTGGAGATACAAGCACAGGAAAGTGGCTGTGGGGAGTGTTAATACCTGGCAAAGGCCGGTTGAGTTTCTGGGAACATGACATGGCTTGGGAAAGATCTGGTGGGATCATAGAGTCCTCGGCCTGAGCAGGGTCAGGCTGGTTCATCTGTGGAGGTGAATTCTTTTGTGATCTGTGTGACTTCAGGCTCTTGGGAAAATCTGCATCTCAGGGCTTGTCCATCCCAGTCAGAGCCATTTCCTGGCTTTTATCAGATCCCAGATTCCCAGTGATTCAGTGAAATTAACTGCCAAGATAAGAAACCTGGCCCAAGCCATGCCAAAGGCAAAGCTTCCAGCAGCTGGGACAGGTTTCACATTCTGCCCTCATCCTGAATCCTCTCAATGTGTCCTGGCTGGCAGAACCAGGCAGGGAACAGAAGCCAGGGAATTCTCTGGGAACAGCAGCCAGGAGCTGTGGTTTGTCCCAATGGACACACACCTCATCCCAGTGTCAGTCCCAGCAGGGTGGGAAGCACTGGGGAAGGCAGGAGTGCTCAGGGAATTCCCTGTCCACAGCCCAGGGATGGGCTGAGCCAGCTGGGGACTGACAGGGCTGTTCCCTGCTCCAGGCACAGCTGCTGCTGCTTATGTTCCAAAGGAGGAGCTCCAGCACGCTCCAGGATTTCAGGATGTGTGTGATGGGGATGGGATGGACCATCCAGCCTCAGCTTTTACCATATTTACGTTCCAGAGGTCAAGGGGCCACAGAGATAATTCGGGCAGGTTCTTTTTTAGTTCCACTTCCATTCCTTGGCCTGTGCTGAGACCCCACAGAGGCTTTTCCTGGGGATTTCCCACAGCTCCAGGCCTGGTTTAAGCCTCCTTATCATTATCCTTAATGCAGCAACTTGTTGGGAAGGAGAAACTGTCACCTGGTTATTCCCAGTTGGCTGGAAACAAACCAAAATAGGCCCTGAAACCATTAATGTGAAGTCTAGACTGAGGGAAAAAAAAAGTCATTGGTCCGGGTCCTATGAAAGTGTGCCTGAAGTAAAGTGCTTTTCTGAGAAGTGAAGTACAGAAGAATGATTTATATTTTTATCCTTTTTGAGGCTGCTTTTGGGGATCTTGAGATGAAAATAACAGAGCATTGATTTTAGCAGCCTTCTTTTACCCACTTGATATGAAATTTCATGGGAATAGTGAACATAAAAATAACCCCTAAAAGATAAAAATATATATATACATTTCCTTATGAGGAGTTTTGCCAAATCATTTTGCCCCAATTTTGAGCTGTCTAATTTCAGCGTGGTTTTGGTGTTTTTCAGTGTTTTTGCTGTTTCTGCTGCTCTTACTCCTGCTTTGTTTCCCCCTAACACAAGATACCACGTTGTGGTTTCCCGTTTATTTGAGTTGTGAAGGAATTACGGTGCATTCCAAGGCTTCCAGGCTACCCTTGGATGGAGTAGCCTGGATAGAAAGGGGAGAAAAGGGGACGAAAGGGAAGGAAAGGCAGCCTGGGCCGAGTGCGTGGCTCTTTGTCCAGGTCACTGTCCTGCTCTGTGGCTCTGAGCAAGTCTCCAGTGCAGACTGCGGCAAAAACCTGCAGTGTGGGATGCCCTAAAATAATGAAATTAAACCCCTCCTTTATGCTCACAGAAGTCCTCAGCTCTGCAGAGAATTGAGCACAGTGTTCAAGGTTTGCTGCCTTCTTCACCCTGAGTGCTGCTGCAGCAGGGTAAGGGGCTTGGAGCAACCTGGGATGTGGGAAGGTGTCCCTGCCCTTGGCAGGAGGAGGAATGGGATGAGCTTTAAGGCCCCTTCCAACCCAAACCATTCCATGATTCTGTGACAGCAGCCTGCATCCTCTCCCATCCCTCCTCCTGGGGCAGGGATTCCAGCAGTTGGGATGTCCCAGCCCCACCAGCAGCTCAGCTGGGAAATGCTGTGAACAGCACACTGTGGGACAGTGGGCAGTGCTGCAAGTGGGTAAAAGGGGTAAGAGCAATGCACCTTGGAAATGATGGCTCTCATCCTGCTGGATTCACTGGGGGGAATGAAGGATCTCCAGCTGCAGCCCGGAAAAGCTCCTAGGCAGGATTTAAATGGACTGTGAAAGGCACAAGATTGGATTGTGGTTGTTGGCAATCTAATGTTCACGATTACAGTTTCCCAGGAGGAGTTCTGGGGAGTCCCTGCCCCAATCACATCCTGTAAGGAAGGTGGAGCAGCAGGAGCAAACCTCAGGAAAAGTGGTCTGGGAAAGCTGCAGAGAGAATTCTTGGTTTGATTAGGTGCAAGGGAAGAGTGGGTATTTGAGAGTGTATCCAAAGGACTCCTGTCTGTGTCCCAGTGGCAGCACGCCAGGGCTCTGTGCCCCACAGTGTGCACAGGACAGGACAGGGCAACAGAGGAGGAACGAGGCAGGGAGAGGGGAATGCTCCCTAAAGGTTGTGCCAAAGATTGAGGGCAGGGATGAGAACAACGCTCTGTCCTCCTGCCTCCAACCCAGTGCCCGATCCATCCTAATGTGCTGCCCCAAGATTAGCACCAACCCTGCTCATGTTTGAATTTCTTACTTGACTCATTCTCTTGCAAGCCTGATGTTATCTCTGTGCTCTTATGAGAAGCTGGCAGCAGAAGTGCTGACTGGTAACACTGCAGTGCCAAAGTCATCTCTGCTCCAGGGCTGCTCCTCAGTGCAAACCCTGGGCTGTGTGTGAAGCTGCTGGACCCCATATTTTGGTGCTTTGCATCGTTAGGTCTGGGCTCCTCAGGTCTGTGTTGGCAACATTCTCTTTACAAAAGTATTTCAGGAGTGATTTTCTCACAGGACCAGGAGTGCTGAAATTTTGGGGAGGGGGGGAAAAGGAAAGAAAACAGCCACCCCTCTAGAGGTGGAGCTATCTCTCCATGGAGCAATGACTTAGGTATTCGGCACTCTCTTCTCTTCTAAGTCAGACTTTGTGGAGGAAGATGAAGCTTTGATCTTTAGCAACACTTTTTAAATGTGGTTATGGCCAGAAAAGTGAATGTAGGGAGCTCAAAGTTGATGTTCAGTGAAATCTCATTGCACACACACGGAATAACCTCAGCTATTGGGGACACCTGTGGTGACAGCACAGCTCACCTCACCAGCCCTTGTTCCCCTGGCCTTTCTCCTTTCTCAAATGTCCTGTTCCATTCATTAACTGGGTGAAACCCTTGCTGAAGTGTGTGTGTCATCTTTCTTTCACAGCAAGGGATCAGGAAAACTTGCTTGAAGCCTTGGTGGCTTGTCAGCCCTCCCAGAATGTCTGACTGGCTGTTCCTGCCCTCAGGGCCGCAGCCAAACTGGACCTCCCGCCGTGTCCCGCTCCCACCTGGGACCTGGCTCAGGATGGCTCATCTGAGTACAGGCAGATCTGCAAATTCACCCTCTTACAACTGGAAACTGCTGTGTAAATAAGAGCCACACCACAGATTCCTGCCTGGGGGATGCAGCTCCTCGGGATCCTTGTTTGTGGCAGTCACTGGTGGGCTGCCCTGGAGAGGCTGGGGCTGAGCCGCCCGGGGAGCTGGACATGCTACCAGCTGCCATGGATGGGACTGGCCACATTTATGCCAGGAATGTGATTAAAACCTGGAAAAACTGAGGCCAGCCTATTCCCAGAGGCACTGTTAGGTAACACATATGCCAGAGTAGCACACACAGCCCCTGTCTCAGCCCCGGGCTGGCCGGCCCAAGGCCACAGGCTGAGGCAGCAGCCTGGGGGAACCCTGGCAGGCTGTGCCCTGTCTGGGCAGGCTGTGTTGGCACCTGGGACACCTCGGAGTGTTTTCCCAGTCTCCCAACACAGAGTAGCTCTCGATTCCAGGGGAGAGAAGCTCAGTGTTTCATGGAGGTGCTGCTCTCTGCCTCAGCCAAACCCCTCCTGCACAGGCTGGGCCTCCAAAGCTGGGCCTGGCCAGCTTGGCCCTGGGGAGCTGAGCCCCACGGGGAGCACAGGGAAGGTTGTACACATCCCCCACAGCCTGAAGCCGAGCCCTGGCCCCTTCCAGGAGAGCTAGCCTGAGTCCCAGGCAGCCCTGACGTTATCCAGGGGGTCCCCAGGCAGCACAGGCTGCCTGCCCCCCGTGTTTTTTCTCTCAGCTGGATGTGGGTGCGGGGCTGAGGCGGTGGCAGCAGGGCTGGCTCAGTGCCACCCGACTTCCCTTGCATGTCACCAGCGCTGCTCGTGCTGCGCTCTTGGAGCCGAGCAGGTGTCACCAGCCCTATCTCTGCTCATCTGCTGGGTGGCTCAGCTCCCCCGGGGCTGAGCCTTTGTGCTGCCACCAGCTCGGGTTTAGCTCAAACCACCAGCCCAGGAGCTGCCAAGAGCAGCTGGAGCATTTGGATTTCTTCTCCTGTTTTCAGGGCTGAAACTGTTCAAGCAGCACAAGGCAGAGCTCGATGTCAGTGCCCCAGTGAGGTTATTGCTGTCCCAGTTAACACCAGTTGCACGCAGGCAGGGCTGAGCAGCCACTTTGTCTTTCAAGGAAGATCCTTATCTGAGGAAGTTCTCTGTCACACACTCTGTGTCACAGAGCAGGGTGTACTTGCTTGTGTGTGTAAAGAGTTGTACTTGGTGCAGCCCCAGCCATTGATCCTGCGGAGTGTTGTTGGGTTTGGGGTTTTTTGGGGCAGCCAGAGAGATCCCTGCTCTCCAATTTCTTTACCACCAGAGCCTTTCTTCAGAAGAAAAATGGCGTTAGGCAGAAAAGGCAGCCTGGAATTAAGAGTGCCTGACTAATCTTGAATTGAGAAGGACCCTCCAACCCCTGCATAAGCCCTGCTGAAGTTCCAGTAAAAATCTTGTGAGCAACCTCTCACACTGATTTTGTGGGATAACTGTCATTATAGTTATTTTCCCAGATGTTGTTTCCCTAAAAAACATCCAATTTTGTGTATGTTTTTAGAGTGGAAATCTCCAAACCCAAACATTCAGAATCTTTATCTGATGAATTTGTAGTCACGTTTTCCTTGTCTCTGCCCAGCTGAGACCAGGTCTAGAGGGCCCTAAGCCAGTCCAGCAGCCACAGTGTGGGGCTCACCCGCCTGACACTTTTTGTACTGGGAGGAAGCAGAAGCCCGCAGAAAATGCATCATTTGGGTGCCTGGCATCCTGACCTCAGTGAATCAGTGGAGCAGTAAATCCTGATCTCTGGTGGGAAGACTGTACCATCTCTTGTTCTTGTACCTTCATGCACAGGCAAAGTTTGCAGCCTGGAGATACTCCCAGCCCTTTGAGGGGTTTCTGACACAATCCACTCCCTCCATTACTCTAAAAGCTGAAAAAGGGAGGGGTACTTTCGAAAGGTGGTGAATCCACCAAGGAAAAGCTGTTGGAAAGGTTGAACACAGCATGAGCTTCTTTCACCAACCACCACTGGGCAGTGTGGGGTAAACCCCTCCTTTTTGCTGCTCAGTGGCTGTAACGAGAGTGAGAGGTTGATCACGAATTGCAGCAAATGCTGGAAGTTCAGCAGGACTGATGCAGATGTTTGAGGGTTCCTCTGAGTTCAGGCTTAGTCAGGTCCGCTCCAATTCTAGGCCACTTTGGCTTATTTGGGTTTGTGACGTGGTCTGAGATCAGAGATAGAAAAGTGCTGATTTTTGTGAGTGCACAGCACTGGCCTGACTCTCTCTAAGTGGGTTAACTTCAGGCTGAGGGGGATTTTCATGTTGACCCAGCAGACTCTGAGTTCTTGACGTTTTTCGTGACGGTATCACGAGCCCGGTGGTGTCTGATTTGTGCTTAGATTCTCATGTCATTGCAGGAGCTGCACTTCTCTAAGCTTTCAGAATTTCTGTCTCCCTCCCTGCTTATGGAAGAATTTATAAAACAAACCTCCAAAACAGCTACTGGGGGGCCGGGGGGGGCGGTGGGGGGAGAG
>VZTH01012844.1:0-36609 GCA_013397815.1 Aleadryas rufinucha
TTACACTGGAACCTAGGACAGATGCTCCGGCCTTACCAAGCTCAGACTCTCTGGGAAGAGGGAATTGCTGGATCTCAGAAGGCGTCGAGTCCCTGCTGAGCTCTCTGTGCTGCGTGGGTGTGACAGAACCGAACCGCAACGTCCCAAGCCTCAGCAGCTGTCCCCTGTCACTGGGTCAGCCTGGCTGCACACCTGAGGCCTCCCTGCCTTCTCAGCATTAATGAGGAGCAGAAGGGACCCCCAGCAGTGTCGCTGTTGAGCGCTAGCCGAGTGCAAGAACCAGACTGGATCGGGTGAGGCGGGATTCTGATTTTATTATTTAATTCTAAAACTTATATAGACTTTTAAAAGTTTCTCCGGATTGGGTCAATTCAAAACCTCCCCCTAGGCCCATAGGCCAGGTTGAACTGCCCATCTTTCCAGAGACAGTTTCAATAACATCCAAACCTTATCTTTATTTATAGAACACAGGGAGAAGAAGAGAAAAATTCCCATGGGAAAGAGTCTGTGCTACCACACAGCAGCAGGGATGGTTATCCCATTATCCCACCACAGAGGCAGGGAAAAGGGCTGGGTACACTGGAAAGAGCAAGTGGAACTGGATGATCGAGCTGGGATTGTCTCTCCTCTCCTTTCATTTAAACTCCCCTGCAGGCTCAGCGTGAACAAATGTCATGGGACCGACTCAGCAGCCTGGGCTGGGAGGTGCCTGCACTTCACAGCCCGATTTGTGCACAAGAGACCAAATAAACGAGGCCCTGTGATATTTGTGCAGCCAAAGATGGGATTTGGCCACCCAGAGCCACTTGTTACTTGCTGGGAGGACAGCAAATGTGTCTGAACTTGCTCTTTAAAGGAAAGCTTTTCATTTTGGAGGGGTTTTTTAATCCTGGCCTGCATTTTCTGCCCAGACTGGCTCCCCTATCTCCACTGGCCACCATGTATTGCAATTCACCCATTTGGGGCTCTCTGTTGGAGAACTGAGCAAGTTAAAGCTCTCCCTTTTAATTCATATTACTTCCTGGGCAGGGTTTTCACAGCCAAGCTGCTTGAAAATAGTAAATCTGAAAAGAAAATCCATTTTTAAATCATTAAAAGCATTAAAAGTGACCTTTACCTGCTGCAAACATAATCCGTTAATAATGTGTCTTGTACCGGACAGATAATGGGGATCTTCCACCCAGGGATTAAAGGATTGTGCAAACTCAGCTGCTGATTTCCTGAGGAAATGAGTGCTTTGGGAAATCACAGGGGGGACCACAGGGGTGCTGCCACCTGGGTTAGGACTTCCACCTCGTGCCTCTCCCAGATTTCAAAATATGCACAAGTTTCTGTTAGGATAAGTCTGAAAACTTGGGATCTCTGGGCAGGGGGTGATGCTACAGCAGCTTTTTGGTTGTTGGGTTCGCTTCAGAATAATCTCTGGAGCTCTGGAACAGGGATTGGGCTCTGTGTGTTCCCGGGACAGATTTAGGGTGGGTTAAATTCAGGTTGCTGGTTGAACTTACCTCGCTCTCCTCTGTTCTGAAGGAAGAAAATCCAACAAGAAATGAGGTATATAAGTACTTTTAGCTGCGAGTCAGCGTGCAAGGCTTGGGCAGCCTTTGAGTTCTGGTGGGATCCTCTCTGGAAAGTCTCAGCTGTCACATTCACATGGGACATGAGTGAGTTCCTTGCAGCTCTCGTCCAAAGTAGGACCTAGAAGCTGGTCTGGAATTCTCCCTGGTACCAGCCAGCGCTGTTTTCCTGCTGGGAGCATCACCCAGATTCCCAGGGGACACCGGGGTGGCCGTGCCCTGAGGATTTCCATCAGGATTTCAGATTTGAAATCCGCGTTTTTGCCTCGGCTGTGCTTCCGGAGTGATCCAGAAGCGCTGGGGAGGCTGCGACAGCACAGCCAGGACGGAGCTCCTGGCTCGGCGTGCCTGGGGAGAGGGAGGGAGGTGTTGGCATTGCCACCCTCATCCATCTCCCCGTGCCTGAGTCACTGCTGCAAAGGGAAGTTAAATGTTGGGAACGTTCCGAGCGGCGCAGACAAAACCTCGCACAGCTCTCGCTGCAGCTGAGGAGGCTCCGCGGTGCCTGGGAGGTGTCAGCTTGATTTATCACTCAGCTGCTGCAGAAAATAAACAGTCCTGGTGGCAGAGCAGAGCCTTCTCCATTGAAGAGCCATCAGATTTTCCGAGGCAGCGCTGGGAGGTGGCCCTGGGAGGGCAGGGGAGCCGGATCGGAGCTGCCAGGTGCCTCGCACTGAGAGCTTGTTCCTGCAGCACACCGGGGAGAAAACAGCTCTGGCTGCCTCCCCTCTGCTGGGAGTGAAAGCAAAATGAAATGGAAAGGGAGCAAAGGGCAGCTCCTCTGAGCAGAAGCCTCGTTTGCAGGGTGTCCAAGCCTTGGGAGTGACCCCGCAGGGGACAGTTCTCTCTTGGACAGACCTTTCATGGGGTTTTCTATCAGCCCCTGCATTGTGTGGTGGAGTCCCCATCCCTGGAGGTGTCCGAGGAACACCTGGACACAGCCCTCAGTGCTCGGGGCTGGTGACAACGTGGGGATGGGTCACAGCTGGACTCAATGCTCTTGGAGGGCTTTTCCAACCTAAATTCTGGGATTCTGTGACTTTGCCTGGGACAAGTGGGAGTGTGAGTCCAAAGGACATCAGCCCATCATGGTCTGCCCCGTGAGAAACACGGTTTGGATCCCTTGGGAGCCCTCAGCCTTCCTGGAGGCAGCAGACAAGGAGGAGCTGCAGCCAGGGTGGGCAGGGGCACTCCAGGAGCAGGGATATGGAACAGGCATCGTGGGGACTGGGGAGAGGGGCCTGGAGGAGGATGCCCGATGCTTTTGGGATGAGAGGAAGAATAGAACCCTCTGTCCCAGCAGCTCCTACATGAGACAGCTGTGTCCTGTTGGAGTGCCATGTTTTGGATGTGCTGGTTTTTCTGGGATCAGGGGAGTCTGGACCGGCAGGGAAGGCACCAGGCCTGGTGTTCCTGGCTCTTGTGTGACACCAGGTGAATTCTTTCGCCTTTTCTCCTTTTGCCTTTTGTTTCTGCTCAGGCTGAGGTGGGGATGCTGGAGTTGATCCCATTGGTCACCTCAGCTGTGCCCACCCTGAGTGTCCTGTGTCCACTTCCCTGGGGCTCTCTGGCACCTGGAGAGGCACAATTCCATCCCAGCTGTGCCAATTCAGCCACAGCTCAGCCCTGGCCTTCCTCCCCTTGGACAATAACAGTATTTAGGTTATCAGCTCCTTATTAGAGAGGGACAGGGACCTGCAGCCACCACCAACAGCCAGTGCTGTGCTCTGGAATCCTGCTTCCAGAGCCTGGGCTGCTATCCCCATGGGAAAACTGGGATAGAGTGCTGGAAGGGGTTCAGCCACACCTCAGAGGAGCTGGGAGCGGAGCAGAAGGTAAATCCAAGGGTTTGGTGGGGTCTCCTGGACTTTCTGTTGCACTCAGCAGGACCTTTGGGTGCCTGAGGCTGTGCTGGGAGAGAGAAGAGCGTTTATTCAGCCAGAACAGCTGCTGCTTTTCCTGCTTCCCAAACATCCACCTGGATACCCACGAACCCCACAGTGCCCTCATTGTCAGCAGGGATTTCCTCAGCAGCTTAAGTGCTTAAGTCTCATTAAAATCCAGCAGGAATTGGGCCCTGCCGATCTCATCCGTGCCTTTGGAAAAACCAAACCTTGCACTCCTTGTCCTTAAGGAGTTTTTCCTCTGGATGGAGCAGGCTGCAGTGCCTTGGACTCCATGTACTCTTCATCTCCGCGTTTCAAAGCTGCTCACAAGGTGCATCTGGGCTGATCAGTGATGCTCCAGCCCATTATTTAGGAAGTATGGAGCAGGGGATGAGTCAGGGAAGTGATTATCCCAGGAATGTATGGGGCCATAAACATCTCCCTGCTCATAACCCAGCAGCTCTGAAGAGCTACTGCCGGGCTGCTCCGCTGCTGCCAGGCTGCTCTGCACTCAGACTGCAATTAGGTTGTGTATTAAATTAAAAAAAAACCAACCAAAAAGCAGAGCTGAGCTGTGCTGTAACTCACTGCAGGTGAAGTTCACCCCTGTTCTGCAGTGCTGACCAAGGCTGGGTGCTGTCAACCTTCCCCCTGTTTGTTCTCACGGTGTTTGCAACACTGACACGTTCCTCTTGTCCACGGAGAGTCACGGACTCACAGCATGGCTTGGGTTGGGAGGGACCTTAAAAATCACCTCATTTCACACCCCCTGCCATGGGCAGGGACACCTTCCACTGTCCCAGGGTGCTCCAAGCCCTTTCCAAGCTGGCCTTGGACACTGCCAGGGATGAGGCATCTACACCCTGGGCAGGACCTGGCCTCCATGAGCTCCAGGTTGTGACTCCAGAGGCTGTGTTTCAGCCAGACCTCTCGTGTTGGAAGGCTGTGGAGCTTTGGGATTTATTTGAGCTCCTGGAAGAGGTGGATGCCTTGTGCAGCTGCTGTGCAGAGGGAGGGTTGTGCTTCATGGTTACCCTCGGTATCCAAACACAATAAAGTGCACTCCAGAGGAAGCTGACGAGTTCCTTGAACCCCGAGTGCTTGAGCTGAATTTAAATTCAGCTCTTAGACACCGTGACTGGAGCAGGCCCTACATTGAAAGTTTGTCCCAGCCAGCAGCACCCTTTAAAATGCAGGTCAGCCTTCCTCCAAGTGTGACCTCTCCTCTCAGCTCCTGGGTTTTGAACACTGACACTGGCGTTACATTTGCAAGACTTTCTTCAAAGGCCCGAGGATGGGAAGCTGAATTTTTGTTCTGCTCTTTTGAAGGCTGAGTGTCTCATGAAATAACATTACAGCAGGAACTGGGAGCAGAAAAATTAACATGATCAAAGGTGGCAGAGTCTGTTAGATTTGGCAAATGCCTTATTTGATTTGTATCTGCAGCAGTGGTCGCACTGCTGAGTCCTCAGAGCCACACACATCTGAGAGCTCAGCTTCCCCCGACTTTGTGAGTAATGTACACTCACAGGTTATTGTGAAAGGGGAAAAAAACCCCACCAAACCCTCTTGCAGGCTCTAAACCTTTTTTTGTTTTAATGAGTGCTGTCCCAGGTGGGCAGAATGAGGATGAGCCACGCAAGTCTGACTCAAACTGGTGAGTTAAGCATCCCTGTGTGCTGCCCTTTTCCATGGCCACCAGTGGCCTGCCCTTGCTTTGGCACATCAGCCCCCTCATCCATCCTGCCAGGCTCCCAGGCAGATTCCTGCCCTGGCATCAAAAGGGGAATTTTAATTAATATCTGACCATGTGGAATTCATGACTTTGGGATGATTACAGGGAGCCTGTGGGACCCACAGGCCGTCCTGAGGCTGCCACAGAGCCAGGCCTGGTCAGCTCTCCTGGCTTTTTGTGTAGCACCAACGAGGTCATCACCAGTGGCCCCAGTGCAGCCCAGTTTGGCACAGTGCTTATAAATATAATTAGTGCAGGAAACCTTTTCCCTCTGTCCAGGAGGTGACTGTTCATTAAATCATGGGAAGAAAAGGCCATGAGGAAGCTTTTGTCACGTGGAAATAGCCAGCTCCACCTCCAGTTCAGGTTCCAGCCTGGTGATGGATAGGGAAGTTGATAAATCTTAAATGATTACAGAGAATAGAAACGTTTTGCTCTTTCTCCTGGAAAATGTTCCTTCCCAGTTTGGCTGCAGCTGGTTTTGTTGGGAAGTGCTTGTTGGTGTTTCTGTGTCTCCCTCCCTCTCTCACCTCAGCAGGCTGGGAGCTGGCCCCGGGGTTTTTGCTTGAGAACTTTTCCCAGCGCTGGCTGATTCCCTGGGCACGCCTGGGAGAGCTCCAGCAGGAGGAAAAGGTCACAGGAGAGACAGGAAAGATGTGAGAGAAAAGAGGAGCGAGTGGAGGAGACGGGAGGAGGTTTTGCTGTCTTGCACAAGGAATAATGTGAGTGAGCTGAGGCAGAGGAGGGAGCTCAAAACAGAAGGAAAATGTGGTGTGAGAGTGAAAAGGAAAGAGAGAGGAAGACATGGAGCAAGAAAAAGAGTAAGGAAGTAAAAGGGGGTTTGAAAGAAAGATGGAAGAAAATGGAGGTTTTCCATGGTCAGCTCTGCTCTGTTCCCTCAGCTGGGAATGAAGGATCTCCCTCCTGGGGCTCCCATCCCTCACTTCAATCCACCCCTGGGCTGGCACTGCCTTTCCTGCCAGGGAATGGGGTCTGGCCTTAGGTCTGAAGGGAACCTGGGTGTGCCAGCCAGGCTCATTCTCAAACTGGGGTGTGCAGGTTTTGAAACAAACCGGTGAGAAACTCCAAGTCAGAAATACAATTTAATAGGAAAAATGAAATAAATGCAATAGTACAAAGAAAAACCACTGACAGAGTCAGGATACAGCCTGGCACCCTGTCGCTCAGGGTGTTGATGGCAGTCCAGATGAAGTGGTCCTGTTGAAGCAGTGATCCTGTAAAAAAGAGTCTGGTCTTCGCCTGAAGGTGCAGCGGTGTAGCTNCTGGAGAGCACAACCCTTGGAACTCCCCTCGTTCCCACTGCCAGGGGCCTTCCTGGGACATCCCATCCCTTCCCAGGGCCACTGGATCGCGGATTGTGGTGGGGCTGGAAGCCACTGCGGGTGCAGGAGATTTGTGGCCTTGTTTTCCAGAGCCTCCACAGTCCCCAACATCCCCAGTGCACCAAAGTGGTTCTGGCAGGGCCACGGTGGGGCCTTGGCACGGCAAGTCCAGCTGTGGTTGGATTTGATCTTGGAGGTGTTTCCCAACCTTAAAGATTTGAGAATTCTGTAATTCTCAGCCTCGGAGAAAAACTGAAGCTCTGGGAAGAGAAATGAAGGAGCCAAACCAGGGAATGTTAAACAGGAACATTAAATAAAGTGTAACAGCTCCATCCTCCTCTGGAATGGCTGGAAAGGGCTGAGGGAATGAGCTGATGGGAATTTAATAAGGATTGTGATCAGTTCTGTGCTCCATCAGCCTGCCTAGACTCTCCAGTGCGAGTCAGAGGTGTTGCACCACTGAATTTTGTGGGATTCACTCTCTTTTTCCCATTGGAAAGCAACATTGATCCCTTTTCCAATGAGCAGGGCTGGTTTTCCTCCTCCTTGGCCGTGGCAATTCCTCAGTAGCACCGCTTGGGCCAAGCTGCTTCTCGCTGGGGAAGGGGTTAAGATGAACTCAAATGCATTAAGGCCTCTTTAATTCAGAGGAGGAGGGTTTGTGTCATGGTCTCACACAGTTTAACTAATCTACTTTAAAATTAATTTGGTTTAATTTTCCTTAGGGCCCCCATGTGGATATACCCTTAAATACCTAGAATAAATAACAGGTAACTCGGTTGTAAATCACCACAAGTAATTGTGTACCTACTTCCCTGTTGTAAATCAGCAATAACTCCAGAGGGGCTGATTCTCTCTGTGTATACCTGCAATAAATGAGGAGTAACCTGCTGTAAGTCAATAAAGGTAATTTTCTTCCTACTTTCCTGGGATAAAACAAGAGTAAGGAGCTCGGCTGAGAGAAATTCAAAGCAAGAAGGTGCATATTTCTGCTTCTGAGGATAATTAATGACAGAACCACTGACCAGGGACTGTAATGGACTCCGTGGGGCTGCAGACTTCTTTTGTCAAGCTCAGATCGTTCCCTGAGCCTGCCCTTGTTCAAGCAGGGATGAGCAGGGAGGAAGGTCCCTGGCCTGTGGTAGGCAGAGCATCATCCTAAATGAGCGTTGTTTACTCCTTGCACACAAACCTCCCACCCCGTTAACCCTGGGACACCCTGGGAAGGGCAGGAGCACTCTGGGAAGCTCCAGTGGCTGAGGAGGAGGCAGTGAATGGGCCAGGAGAGGCTGAGGCAGGGTTATCCCACCTCTCTCGGATCCTGGGATTGCTGCAGCCGGGTCTGGCTCAGAGGGAGAACCGAGTGTGGCAGATGAAGGAATCCATTCCTGCATGGAACACTGCATGTGAGTGCAGTCAGCATGTCACAGCCATGGAATCATGGAATGGTGTGGGTGGGAAGGGACCCTAAAGATTTGTCCGACCCCCTGCCATGGGCAGGGACACCTTCCCCTATCCCAGGTTGCTCCAAGCGTCGTCCAGCCTGGCCTTGGACACTGCCAGGGATCCAGGGGCAGCCACAGCTTCTCTGGGAATTCTATCCCAACCCCTCCCCCCCCTCCCAGGGAGGAATTTCTTCCCAGTATCCCATCTACCCCTCCCTTCCTTCAGCTTAAGGCCATTCCCCCTTGTCCTGCCACTCCAGGCCCCTGTGAAAAGGCAAAACTTTCCAAATTGCCCTTTCCAGGTCCTGCATCAAACCAACACAGCTCAGTGAGGCTTCCAACGCCTGCCCAGGGAAAATGAGTGGGAATTTGGGTGAGCTGGAGCTGTTGGGGCCACCAATGCTCGGTGATCAGCCTGACAGACCCCTGCACTGTGCGGTGACCGAGATTTGTCACACCCCTGTGCCTGAGCCAGCTCCAAGGTGAAGCTGCAATGGTGGCGCCTAAAAAGCCAAATTTGCACAAAAATATTTGGTGGGAATAGCAAGAGGTTCTGTCAGTGAAATGTCAGGGTCTTTAACTGCTGGCTGACACCACGAGCTTGTTCTTCGCTTCCCCTGTTTGTCCATCTCTGTAAGCCCAAGCAGGATTTATGACTTAGGATCTGAAAAATAACTCCTTACAGTGATGCTGGTAGATCATATGTTGGATTTTTTTTTCCCCCCTCCTTCTGACAAAACAGCCTCTGGCAATTTTTCCACTCAAGTCTAAAAATTGTGTGTTGCTTCTCGGAGCCGAGCCCTTCTCCTGCTGCACCACGGAACGACGACAGACGAACATAATTAGCAAAGTGAGTAGAAACCCCATCTGATGTTGTGGCATTTCACACCCTATTTACAGAGGAATTAACACCTTCGCTGTCGCGCTGGGGACATCGCCTTTCGCTCTGCTCAGGAGGATTTGTCTTGGGGAGAAAATTGATTTCATCACGTGTTCCTCGGTGCCTCCGTGAGGGGTCCGTGGGGCTCTGCTGGCCTCTCACAGCTCCTGCGCAGGAACAGTCCCCAGCTCGAAAATTTTTATTCTTTTCTTACCGATTTGGTTCAGCCTTGTATTCGTTGCCTAAATCCCTGGCTGTGACTCAGAAACGAACTCCCAACTCTCCAGGGATTCTTCTTATTTGTGTGGATAAAGCCAGTGCTGCTCTCATTAGCAAGGCTCCCACGCCAGATGCTCTCCAGCCTGGATGCTCCAGGAGAGGGGCTTGGATCCTTTCCCTTCGCAGCACAGCACTGGGAAGGCCCAAAGTTGAGCAGGAGAGTGAAAAAGAGCTGCTTGCTTTATTGTCAGATCCTATTGATCAGAGCTTGGCTCTGCACCGCTCGGCCTTAAAGCTGCTAAAGTGGAACAAAAACATGGAATAAGGGAGAACAGCTGGTTTTGTGAGGCTGAGCTGAGCTGAGAGGGGTTTTTTGCTGGGGATCTTTCACCTCCATGGTGAGTCAGGGCCGTGAATAGATCACCCATGGATTTGTGTCTCATCTGTAAAGTGTATTTGGGGTCGGAAAAATCTGGAAGCATCTTCACGTGTTTTGTGTCTGCGTTGCCATAACAGATCTGCTCTCTGAAGGAATCCACGCTGGAAGAGGAGCTGAATGAATGTATGCATGAGCAGAGGCCGTGTGCCTGCATGAAAATGGGAAAACTCCATCTCTTATGCAAAGTGGGAGAAGATAGACTGTGCTTTTCGTGCCTCACGTGGAGGAGCACTGAGGAAAGCTCACCAGAGCCTAATCCCAGAGGTTTAGGGAGAAAACGTAATTCCAAAGGTTTGGGGAGAAAATCCAATCCCAAAGGTCTGGGGAGAAAACGTAATTCCAAAGGTTTGGGGAGAAAACCCAATCCCAAAGGTTTGGGGAGAAAATCCAGTTCCAAAGGGTTGGGGATAAAATCCAATCCCAAAGGTCTGGGGAGAAAGCCCAGTTCCTGAGGGCAGGCTCAGCAGGAATCTCTTTTGGGGTGTCATTAACTGGCTCATAAGAGACACTTTCAGTTCTTCAGCTGGATTTTCTTGCAATTTCCCTTGCCATGAGCCCAGGCTTTCCTTCTCCCATCTCTATTTGTCCCAGTCTCTGGTTTTCCATACCTTTCTCCCCACTCTGGGCCTGTCCCCTCGCTCCCCAAGGACTCCTGTTCCCAGGAGGGGGTTTGCAGCCAGCTCTGTGTGAGACACTGAGGAGCGAGTCAAAACCACAGCTTCCAGGGAAGAAGTGGCTGGAGAAAACTAAGGAAATGGGACTCAGCAGGCTCTCCTAAAATCACCTGCCAGGCTGCTCCCTTGGCTGGGAGCCCTTTTCCAGCCCAGCTCCCTCCCCTTCCCGGGCAGCCGAGGAGATTCTGTTTGACAGAGCTGATCCTCGGAGTTAAAAGTTTATTCCTCCATCAGCACATTAATGAAAAGAGAAATGTAGCTCGGGGAGGAAGGCTTATGAAACGAAAATCAAACTAAATCTATCAATTCCCTGTCCTGAATAAATGAATCTATTAACTTGGGGTGAGATGCCTGGCAGATAAGGGGTGTTCCACATAAAATCAGGAGTGGAAACCCAGCCAGCCCTGTGCAAACCCGGCGCTGAGCGCTGGGATTGTCTCCTGTGTGCTGTTGGCTTTTCCGCCTGAGCCACAATTTTCGAGTTGCTGCCTGTGAGGAGAATGTTCCCTGTCTGGGCTCGGGTTGGAGAAAGGTAATGGGAAGAAATGCCAATAGATGGCGCTTGGGAATACTTGGAGGAGGGAACAGGTTCGGTGGGAGCGATGGAGACTCGGCTGGTGCGCTGCGGGAACGTTCCTTGGTGAGCTCCTGGATTTGCTCTTCCCGGGAAGCACAGGGAGATGTGGATGCTCCTCCTGCCATCCCTGGCCATCCTGCCTGGTGCTGCCTCGCCTCGTGCTCCCCAGCTGCTCTCGTTTGGGTTTTAAACCAGACAAACCCTTTGGAGATGAGATAAGCGGGGCCGGCAAAGCCGGGTCGCCGAGGAGCTGGCCCGGGTACATCGTGGGTAAATCACGGCTCTACCTGCAGTGACAGCAGTAATTTATCTCGGGCTGGGAAAAGCTGCTGCTTCCCATCCTGGGCTCTGAGGNTGTGTCTGCGTTGCCATAACAGATCTGCTCTCCGAAGGAATCCACGCTGGAAGAGGAGCTGAATGAATGTATGCATGAGCAGAGGCCGTGTGCCTGCATGAAAATGGGAAAACTCCATCTCTTATGCAAAGTGGGAGAAGATAGACTGTGCTTTTCGTGCCTCACGTGGAGGAGCACTGAGGAAAGCTCACCAGAGCCTAATCCCAGAGGTTTAGGGAGAAAACGTAATTCCAAAGGTTTGGGGAGAAAATCCAATCCCCAAGGTCTGGGGAGAAAACGTAATTCCAAAGGTTTGGGGAGAAAACCCAATCCCAAAGGTTTGGGGAGAAAATCCAGTTCCAAAGGGTTGGGGATAAAATCCAATCCCAAAGGTCTGGGGAGAAAGCCCAGTTCCTGAGGGCAGGCTCAGCAGGAATCTCTTTTGGGGTGTCATTAACTGGCTCATAAGAGACACTTTCAGTTCTTCAGCTGGATTTTCTTGCAATTTCCCTTGCCATGAGCCCAGGCTTTCCTTCTCCCATCTCTATTTGTCCCAGTCTCTGGTTTTCCATACCTTTCTCCCCACTCTGGGCCTGTCCCCTCGCTCCCCAAGGACTCCTGTTCCCAGGAGGGGGTTTGCAGCCAGCTCTGTGTGAGACACTGAGGAGCGAGTCAAAACCACAGCTTCCAGGGAAGAAGTGGCTGGAGAAAACTAAGGAAATGGGACTCAGCAGGCTCTCCTAAAATCACCTGCCAGGCTGCTCCCTTGGCTGGGAGCCCTTTTCCAGCTCAGCTCCCTCCCCTTCCCGGGCAGCCGAGGAGATTCTGTTTGACAGGGCTGATCCTCGGAGTTAAAAGTTTATTCCTCCATCAGCACATTAATGAAAAGAGAAATGTAGCTCGGGGAGGAAGGCTTATGAAACGAAAATCAAACTAAATCTATCAATTCCCTGTCCTGAATAAATGAATCTATTAACTTGGGGTGAGATGCCTGGCAGATAAGGGGTGTTCCACATAAAATCAGGAGTGGAAACCCAGCCAGCCCTGTGCAAACCCGGCGCTGAGCGCTGGGATTGTCTCCTGTGTGCTGTTGGCTTTTCCGCCTGAGCCACAATTTTCGAGTTGCTGCCTGTGAGGAGAATGTTCCCTGTCTGGGCTCGGGTTGGAGAAAGGTAATGGGAAGAAATGCCAATAGATGGCGCTTGGGAATACTTGGAGGAGGGAACAGGTTCGGTGGGAGCGATGGAGACTCGGCTGGCGCGCTGCGGGAACGTTCCTTGGTGAGCTCCTGGATTTGCTCTTCCCGGGAAGCACAGGGAGATGTGGATGCTCCTCCTGCCATCCCTGGCCATCCTGCCTGGTGCTGCCTCGCCTCGTGCTCCCCAGCTGCTCTCGTTTGGGTTTTAAACCAGACAAACCCTTTGGAGATGAGATAAGCGGGGCCAGCAAAGCCGGGTCGCCGAGGAGCTGGCCCGGGTACATCGTGGGTAAATCACGGCTCTACCTGCAGTGACAGCAGTAATTTATCTCGGGCTGGGAAAAGCTGCTGCTTCCCATCCTGGGCTCTGAGGGTCATTCATCACTTTTTGTTATTTTTATAACAGGAGGGAGAGCGCTGGTTCCCTCCCCCCATCGCCTCCAGCCGCTCCCTGGGGATGAATTAGCTGCTCTGAAAATGGATGAGCTCAGGGGCTGTTTTCATTTATGTTTTAAATGGTGTAACCAAAGCCCTCCAACCTGCAGTGCTCCCCTGAGCGGGGGCAGATGGAGGAAGGCTCTGGAACTCTGCCAGGGACGGGATGTGGCCTTTGGGTCCTGCTGCTGAGGTGGCAGGTGGTGGCATTCCAAGGCCTCGTGGTGCCTCCAAATCCAGCACAGCATCCAGCCAGAGCCTGGGGCTCCTGCCAAGGTTTGTGGTCTGGGGTGGGGAGGATTTGGGGCTTTCTCAGACTGGAGATCTCACTGCAAGAAACAAGGGCTGTCTCTGCTCCTGGAGCCTCCTCATCCCTGGTCTCTGATCCTGTGCCAGACTCAGCCATTCCAGGGCCGTAGGAGCACTCAGCTCTGTTTCCTCGGGATGCTGAGCTCTACATGACCACAGGGATCTTTATCCAGGCACAAACAGGTGCAGGTTTTATCTCTGCCGGTTTGCTTGGATATATAAATGTGTGTTCAATAGATTATTTTTGAGAGAGTTCTGCTGAACACTTGTATGCCCAGAGAAGCTGTGGCTGCCCCACCCCTGGAAGTGTCCAAGGCCAGGCTGGATGGGGTTTGGAGCAGCCTGGGACAGTGGAAGGTGTCCCTGCCCATGGCAGGGGCTGGAATGATCTTTAAGGTCCCTTCCCACTGAAATCATTCCATGATGATTCTGTGATAAATTTACAGCCCATCCTGGATCTGCCATTGCCCTCCTGCTGTGTGATGAGGCTTTGGGGTTTTTTTTCTCTTCGTGTCTGAATGCTTTGGGCACTGAGGAGCTGTGCCCAGGCAGCAGGAGAGGCAAGATTGGACACGGAGTCCTCGGGGATAATGCAGGTGCTACACGATCCCTTATCACAGAGGGGACACTGCTTCAATGACTCTGCCAATCACTGTCCCTCAGCCTGTCTGTCACCGCTTGTGCAGCCGGGGAATTCACTCGCAGAGCGGCCAAAAATGGCAGATATTTATGTCTGGAAGGGGCCGTTTTGCATAAATTCTGGGCACCAGGGAACAGGCCCTGTGAGGTCGCATCCACAGCCCCATTTCCATGGAAATTTCCCAGCAGGCAGGGGAGGCCCTGGGGGTATTGAGTGACCGGGACACTGCAGATGGGCAGATTTGCCTTGTAGTGCTGGAAATTGCTTTTGTGTCTCACACATCACTCTGTGAGCCTGTTCTGAGGAAGGGCAATGAGGAGAAAGGGATGAGGATGTCTCCTGCTCCCTCCTCTCCTCTGCCTTCCCTCGTTTCTGGAGCTGCAGTGCAGACTGTGATGGAGATCACAGAACTGTGGGGTGGTTTGGGTTGGAAGGGACCTTAAAGCTCATCCAGTTCCAGCCCCTGCCATGGCAGGGATGCAGCTGCAGGCAGATGTTGGAGTGGGAGCTGTTGCTGTCTCATGGTCCTGGCCCCTGCCATGGACACTGGAGAGGGTGGGTTGGGGGTAACCTGCTCTAGACTTGCCTTGCAGGGTAGGTTTGGATTCTCATTTTGGTTTTTGTTGGGGTTTTTTTCCCTTTTCTTCCCTCCTCCTGTCGATTGCTCAGCGCGGAACCTCGGCTGCCTCGGCTGTGACAGGGTGGTGATTATTTATTGTCATTTGTAGTGACTCGGGGACAAGCACAGACCATGTACAGCCATTAAAGGCTTTTTTGGAAAACTCAGGAGGGGCCAGGCCCTCTTGGGAAGCAAAGTGGCCCCGTTCCCTTGGCTGCAGGGAGCAGCAGGGTCTGTGCTCACTGTGGCCATGGTTCAGGGCTCCTCGATAGCCTCCCTAATTGAGTCATTTGTCTCCCCAAATACTCACCGGCTTCACTGAAGATTTGTGGGTTCTCTTCCTTATTAGTGTCATTAATTTTTGTTTAGACAGGATTGATGGCCCTGTCCGAGGAAGTTGATTCAAAGTGATGTCTGGAAAATGCACTTAGGGGCTGGTGGGGGTGGAGAGCCCGGGTGTTGGGGGGCTCACCCTGCCCTGGGGGTGACCTGCAGAGCCCCAGGGTCACATTGCTTTGGGGAAGGTGCTTGTGAAGGCTGGAATCAGGTGACAAAAACCACAGCCTGAGTGTGTGGGTGGGATTTAGGCCACCTGAATATTGCTCCAAGAGATACAAGACTTCCTGACTATCAGTTCACTGTTGTCTTCCCCTTCTTTTGAGGGTCCTGTGAGCAGGATCACCACGCAGACAGTGTGGAGCGGTCAGATTTCACAGGCAAAGAACAAAATCCGAATGTCTTGGATGATTTTTGTCCTATTCCAACCCTGGCTCTCCCTGGAGAGAAGTCACGTTTCTCTTGCAGGTGTTGCTGGTCCAGGAGGGGACCTCTCCCTGCTGGGCCCAGCTGGGGCAGAGCCCGTGGGCAGCAGAGCTGAGGGCAGGCACCTGCATGTGCTCATCCTGCCTCCTTCCCGTGCCAAAAATCAACATTTCCACCTTCTGGTAAATCCGGGGGCTCCTGGAGGTCAGGACCTGGCTGTGGCTCCTGTCCTTGCTGGGACAGCCCTGGAGGAGCAGGAGGAGGAGGAGCAGGAGGAGCAGGAGGAGGAGGAGGATGATGATGATGATTCCAACCCCAGTGCCTGCAGCCATGTGGAGCCATCCCTGTGCTGGGAACTTTGCTGCCACTTGCTTTTGGTGTTGTTTTTTTTTAAATTCACTCTTCCACTTAAACTCTTCATTACACTGCCACTCGCTGGGCCCGCCAGCTGCTAACAAACACCGAGGGACTGCCGGCAGCTCTGCAGATCGCCCCGGAGCGCCTCAGGCAAAGCCTGAAACACAGAAAACATGGAAATAACCTTTTGTGCTCGCTTGCAGCCTCACACCCTCCGTCCTCCCCGGGGTGGGGAGTCACAGGTGAGGCTCCCAGGCAGCAGGTGGAGGTGGCTGTGCTGCAGGGTGCTGGGATTCAGTGTGGGGCTGGATTTGCAGTGTTTTCAGGGGATGCTGCACACCCTGATGTGGGGACGGTGACCTCCTGCACGGAGCACGTTCAGTCTGTGCTCCCGTGGTTTTGGCTGGGCTCGGAAGGAGGCAGAGCTGACGTGACCCTGCTCTGTGTCTCTGTTGTGAACCAGCCTGTGTGAGAAGGAAATCAGGCACTGCAAGTCCTGGGAGCACATCACCCTCACCCTGTCGAGCAGCTCAGGGGAGGAAGGCCCTGAGTGAGGTGACATTTTTGTGGCACAGCTTTTTCTTTTAATCACTGAGCTCAAGGTTCCCCAGGCTGGATGGGGCTGAGCAACCTGGTCTAGAGGAAAGTGCCCCTGCCCATCCCAACGAGATGATCTTTATGATGCCTTTGAATCCAAACCAGTCTGGAATTCTGTGATTCCCCATTTCCTGCTGGGTTTCCCAGGATGCAGGAGGGCAGGGCATCTCCATCCCCCTTCCTGCTGCATCCCCAGGCTCTGCTGGTGCAGGGTTTGCTTGGAGCTCCCCGAAATTCTTGATGCTGGTCTCTGGCTCTGAGATTGTTAAATCGTGCTGGTCAGGCTTATCCTTCCTTAATCCTGCGTTATTCAAATGTTCTGCTCTGTCTTTCATGTTAAACAAACAGACAAACAAAACCCCTTAGGAAGCAAAGTCCTGATTTGCTGATTAGACCCAGCCCGGCTGGAGTCTCATCCTAAAATCCATCGGAGTGCATCTGCTAGGCTCCCCTGGAGAACTGCAGCATTTTGAGACTTGAAAGGCTGACTTGAAGCACATTTGCATTCGAGTGCAGATCAGAAGGACCCGCAGACAACAAGCCCAGGTCGGCTGTGTGAGGCCAGCTCCGCTCCGGTAGGTGCTAAGAGGTTGTAGAAGAGGCTGTCAGGAGCATTAGTGCAGGGAAGGGGAAGCAGCAGCTCTGTTAGGAGGTATTTGCTGCTGTCTGTTATTAGCAGTTAAAACACTGCTGTGTTCGTGACACTCGGTAGTGTTCAGCCAGGAATGAAAAGAAGTGATGGGACTTGCAGGGTAACAAAAAAAAAAGGAAGTTCAGGGTAAAAAGAGGATTTCTTCTTTCCAGACATAATCTGGAGAATGGGAGACAGATGTCACCAGGCAGATAAATGTTCCTTTCTCCCTGGCCCTGTGTCTGCACTGGGGGAGAGGGGGACAGCAGAAAACTCGGACACAAACTCCTGAATTCCTTTGCACACTTTGCTTTCTGCTCCTGTCAGAGCTTGCCAGAAAGTGTGGTTCACTTTCTCCTGATTAACTCAGGAGCTCTCAGTGCCCTTTCCAAGCCCTGTGTTGCAAGACCTTCCAATACTGGGAGAAGGAGCCCTGTGACCTCACAGCGAGATTCCTGCCCCTGGAGCAGGAGCTGGAGATTCAGTGAAGTCCCTCCATGTGAGATGAGGCAAAGGCTCTTTCGTGATCCCCTGCCCTTGCTCAGTGAACACATGACCTGTTCATTGTTTTCCCTTTCCAAGCTCTCCCATTCCAGGCTGTTGTTTCGTGAGTAATTTGCCTTTTACTCCTTCCAAGTGGGTGCACATTTTTAATTGTGTGAAGTTGGTCTCTTAAATTCTCTCAATTTTCTCTTTCTTCAGTGAAAGTTGTCCCAGTGTTAGGTGCCCAGAGAGATTAAATAACAGCCACTGCACCCCTGGGAGATGTCCCCTTCCTGCTGGTCCTGCCCAGTATAAAATGATCCCTCTCCTGTCTCTCCTCAGGACATGCATCCCTGCTTGGAGCTTTCTTGCCTGATGCTCAGCTTAATATATTCCCTGCACAGTCTTGTCCCATTATTCCTAGTTAAACTCTCCTGGATCACCCAGAACATGAGGAATGCGCAGCAGCTTCCCACAGCACAGCATAATTAGCTGCTTCAAAAACTACCTGCAAAGAGTGATGCCCTCATTATGCCGAGCAGAGGAGGGTTTGGTGGGGCGAGATGTCTCCTGGAAGGAGATGCATTTCTCCTCAGAGCAAGAACAAGAGGCAGCCCTGGCCCTCCTGCCGTCCTCTTCATCACTGGTTTCCTCAGGAGCCTGCAGGCACCTGGCAGAGCCCCACGATGGAAGCAAACACCTTGGAGCATCCATTAGCTCGTGGTGGTTGAAGTAAAGCCTCGTGGTTCGTGTGCTGCGGGAAAGGAGCCAGGAAATAGCCACCAATGCTGTTTAAAATGCTTTATTTGCTATTTTGCTCCAAAACAGGCGTGTGGGGGCTGCTTTCATCAGCCCTGGTGGTGGAGGTTCCCGGGAGCCCATCACATTCCCAGCCATCCTCGGCTGGAGCCCTTCCCTGCCGCCGTGGGTAGAACGAACCCGCTTCATCAGTTGTTCCTCATCTTCTGATAAAACAGAAGCCAGCCTCGGGTTGAGAGCCAGCCTTGATTTGTTCCCACTTTATTCCTGGAATCCAGAGCTGGCCAAGAAGCCTCCAGTGCCTGCCTGTCTGATCACAACAACCCTTGATGTTCCTGCCGCGTCGCTCGTCGAGGATCTCCGAGTGCTCTGCAAACAAAAACTCAATAAGCCTCCTGTGAACCCTCTGGGGTGGGTATTATGCTCCTGACTTAGCAGATGAGTAAACAAAGGCACAGCAGCTCAAGTTTTTCGTGTTCAGAGCACTTTGTCAATATTACCTGGTTAATCCTCACACCGGCCTCGGGTGGGGAGTGTTGGGCCCCTTCAGGGGCAGAGCAAAGCCATGGGGGGGACTGAGGAGTCCTGAGTGCCCTCATTTGGGGTCACCACACTGAATAACGGGGTGTTGGGAGCTGGGCCACGAGTCATGGAGTCATGGAATATCCAGAGCTGGAAGGGACCCCCAGGGATCATCCAGTGCCACTCCTGGCCCTGCCCTGACACCCCAACAATCCCACCCTGAGCCTCAGAGTGTGGCTGAGCTGGGCTGCTGGGAACTTGGCTGGTTTAATTGTCTGAAGTCTGTTCATAGCCCTGCCTGGCTCTTCCCTTGCAGCTCCTTCAAAGCCCAGACTTGGGGTCTGGGACCGTTTTCAACAAGGTTTGGGGTCAGGGGGTGATCATGGCAGTTCTGATTCCTGAGAGATGGCACAGGCAGGAGCCCAGGCAGACACAGGCACTCAATCAAGCAATCAATCAATTACAGAATTAACACCAAGCAGGAAAGGTTTCTTGGTGAGGGTTCTCCCTGGTTCCCCCTGCTCGTGACTGTTCTGTGTCACCTTCTCCAACGACAGTCCCTGTGTGCTGTGCCAGTGTAGGACATGGAAATGTCAGCATTTCACAGCTATTTTCCTAATCATGGCAACTCTTGAATGTTTTAATGCTCCTCTAGTAGCTGAATAAATACTTGATATTGGCTGTTAGTCAGAGAGGGGCTTTTTTCTTCCGTGCTGTGATCCGAGGAGAAGCGCTCAGCTCTTTGATCTGAACAGGGTGATGCTGATTCTCAGGACGGAGATTTTGCTGCTGTTCAGGTCCCATTTGTTGCAGCTGAGGATGTTCCCAGCACCAGCAGCCCTGGGAGTGTCATGGGGATCAGAGAATCCCCGGCACTGGATGGTTCTCAGACAGCTGCAGTGTTTTCCTGCCCCTCAGCTCTTGTGAGCTTTGCAGGTGCTGCTGCAGGAGGCTCCAGGCAGGGGCCTGGCTGCCCAGAATTCAGCAATTACAGCCACTGCCTTCTTACTGACTCTGGTGAGGATTCAGGGCTCGGATTCTTTCCCTCCTTGGCCGCTTTTGGCCAGCTCAAATCACCCACCAGCAGCTCCAGTCAGGAGGCAGTGAGTGAAGTAACTTAAACATGTCTTTTTCCACAGCAATTCACAAGGTTTGCAAAAGGCCTCTGGATAAAACCAGAGCCTGAGAACTAATGGCTGCACATGTAGAGTCATGGAATGGTTTGGGTTGGAAGGGACATTCACGATCTTGTCCCACTCCCTGCCGTGGGCAGGGACACCTTCCACTGTTCCAGGCTGCTCCAAGCCCCATCCAGCCGGGCCTTGGACACTGCCAGGGATCCAGGGGCAGCCACAGCTTCTCTGGGCACCCTGTGCCAGGGCCTCCCCATCCTCACAGGGAACAATTCCTTCCCCATATCCCACCCAAAATCTCCCCTTTTCCAGTTTGGAGCCATCCCCCCTTGTCCTGTCACTCCAGGCCCTTGTAAACAATCTCTTCCCATCTTTCCTGTAAGTTCCCTTTGGGTCCTGGAAGGCCACAGTGAGGTCACCCCTGTTCCCTTCTCCATGCTGAACAATCCCAGCTCTCCCAGCCTTTCCCACAGCAGAGCTGCTCCATCCCTCTGCTCATCCTGGAGCCTCCTCTGGGCTCTCTCCAGCAGGTCAGGTGTGCCCAGCAGGAGTGTGTGTGTGAGTCTGTGTGAAACGGGGTCAGGGAATGTCCCCGTGTGCCCCCCCGAGGTGACAGAGCAGGGTGTGCCCTGCTCAGGGGAGCTCTGCACACCCCCTTCAGTGGATGGGCTGATCCCAGGAGCTTTTAAAGCCCAGATCCAGAAGAGCACTGAAACATTTTATTAGCCTTTAACAAGACAGAGTTATATCAAGTTTGTTCAGCATTAATTATACTTTCTGCAGTGTTCTACCTACACCATCAATTATTAATTAATCTCCCTTTGTATTTTTAGCTGTTACCTGTCTCTAATCACCTTGCTGCTCTAACTTTCTGGTCTCCTGCCAACATGTGTTGCCAGACCAGTTGCAGACATTAGTAGGAAGGTAATTACCTCGTTACTGCTCGTGGAGTTTTGCATACCCCACCTAGATGACACTAGAGATGGAGAGGGAAAGGCATTTTTCCCTGGAAGTGTTTCTGCCTGTTTCATGCTGGGAGCTGTTCCCTCACGCTGAGGCAGGAGAGTGACCCCGTTGTCACTGTCCCAGATGCCCTGACACCGTGAGCTGGACACTGAGACCCAGCTGTGACCCAGCCACTGGCAGTGCCAGGCTGTGGGGAATCAGCTCCCTGCAGGCAGAACCTCCCGGTGCTGGGGGTCACTGTGGGATCTCCCCAGAGCTGGGGGTCACTGTGGGAGCTGTCCAGTGCTGGGGGTCACTGTGGGATCTCCCCAGTGCTGATGAGGGTCACTGTGGGATCTCCCCAGTGCTGGTGGGGGTCACTGTGGGATCTCCTCAGTGTTGAGGGTCACTGTGGGATCTCCCCAGTGCTGATGAGGGTCACTGTGGGATCTCCCTAGTGCTGGTGGGGGTCACTGTGGGATCTCCCCAGTGCTGATGGGGGTCACTGTGGGATCTCCCCAGTGCTGCTGGGGGTCACTGTGGGGTCTCTCCAGTGCTGATGGGGGTCACCTGGATGGGTCACTCAGGTACCCAGGCCCGCGGCTCTCCCAGGCTCTGGAGAGAACCTTTGGTCATTTCTGGCCGTTGTGTCCCTCCCAGCCTTGGCTCTGATTCCTCAGTGGTTCAGGCAGAGTTTTCATCAGGAAATTGCTGCAGGTGAGGGCTCTCGTGCCGCCTGTTGTCTGCAGCTGTCACTTTGTCACATCCGCGTTTCATGACAAGGTCAAACTGAGAGAATGGAGGGGACAGCAGCTCCCCGGTCCCTGTTTTAAGGGATTGGAGTTTATCCTGTTTCTGTGCCAAGTTCCCTTTGCCTCTTCCATCCCAATTATCACATTCTGATGCTGCCACGAGCCTTCCCTCAAAACTACCCAGGAAATACAAACACCCAGCTCCTGCTTCGTGCCCGGCAAAGCCTCCCCGCCCGGCCGTGCTGCATCTGTGTGCTCGGGCATGTCCAGGGCTGCAGGTTTCCAGGCTCAGGATAAAACCCTGCCAGCCAGCGAGCTTCCCAGCCAAGCTTTTCCTCCTGCTTTTCCAGAGGCTGCTTCCCACTGCTCGGCTCCGTGGTGTGTGCGTGGATGAACAAATGCCGGCACAGCTGGGCTGCGGTGGGCACCGGCGAGAGACACCACCGAGCTCCTTCCCTGCTGCAGCTGGGCACAGCTGGCGGGGTCAGATGGCACCCCGTGTGTCCCTGTGCTGTGACAGGGGCAGCTCTGCCACCTCTCACAGCTTTGGGAAGGGCAGGGCTGGGCTGTGAGACCAAACCCTTCCTTTATTCCCTCCTGCGAAGCACGAAGGGCTGTGCTTGGAGCTATCAACGATTGTCGTGTCAGTCAGCGCATGGGAAGGGAGTGGTTTTGGGGGAATAAAAGCAAAAGGAGAGTCTTTTTCTTGGAAAAGGGAAGTGGGAAGGGGTGCTGAGGTGATTCAGAGCAGGATTATTAGAAAAGCCCTCATACATCCACAGCCCAGACATGAGCTGTTAACATTGGAGTATTTGTGGTCCTCAGAGCTGGGCAAATATTTGGGATGCTCTTCTTGGATGCCCATCCTTCATCCACCCAGCCAAGATATTCGTGTGGGAAAGTGGCAGATCAGTGAAAGTGGAGTACCTGACACGAGTCCTTGACCTGCAGGTCTGGAAGCCTCCACTCCAATGAATCACACACTGGATGGGTTTGGATGAGTGGTCAAAAAGCAGAAAGGAGGGAGAGCAAAGCCATTAACTGAACATAACCATAAGGGCTTTGGTGTCCCTTGCCCATGGCAGTGGTTGGAACTGGAGGATCTTTAGGTTCCCTTCCAAAAAAGCCATTCTGTGATTCTAAAATCCACCCAGAGCAAGTGCAAGGTGTCCAACAGCTACTCCAGGGGGAAACCTGGGAACATCCAGCATGACAATTAACTGTGATCCAGCAAATCCATGCCAGGATCATCCCAACAGGTTTGTTCCGGGTCAGGCTGGCAGCTCTCTCCTCTGCTGCAGGCAGGTGCTGGCAGGAGAGCTGGAAGAGAAAGACAAAATGCTTAAAAAATGCAAAACATGAGGAGTTGGCTCTCAGCTGGCACAAATCAGCGTGGGGGTTTTTGACATCAGTGGAATTATAACCTGCACTGAGTAAAGCCTGGCCTGCTCTTTCTGCAGGGGCTCTGATTGCTAATTTGACTTTGGGGTCTGAGCGCTGCTGGTGCGTTGGGTTCATCCCAGCAGCTGATCCTGGGCTGGGAAGGGAGCTTTGCTGCAAAGTGGTGCTGCTCTGTTTTCCCTCAGAATCTGCCAGTTTGACACATTTGTTTGCAGAGACAGAGTGGCTGTGGTTCTGAAGGGATGCAGGCAGCCACGGCGGGCAGGCTGCTCGGCAGCTTTATCCTGCCTGCCTCTGCTTTGGAGCCCAAGCACCTGCCCAGCAGCTCCGCTTGCTAAAAGCCTGCAAGTGCCTGGATCTGGCTCCCAGCTCTGCTGTCCCATCTGCTGCTCCTCAGGACGGCAGTGCCCGCTCCATTTCCCCCTGAAGGGAAAACATTTCCTCTGCTAAACGCAGGAGTCGTTCCCCATGCAGCTCTAGCCTGGATTCCTTCGTGCTGCACGGGGTTCCTGCTGCTGGGTTTTGTACAGGCTGTGTACAGGTTTTGTACAGGTTGTGTACAGGTTTTGTACAGGTTGTGTACGGCTCAGCACGCTCAGTGCAGCTGGAGAATTTCCATGCTCGAGAGATGTGGCAGAGAGGAAATTCCAGCCAAGTGCCAGATCCAAGGAGCCTGTGAGAATGCAGGGATACCCAATGGGATGCAGGGATGCCTGGTGCTGGTTTGGATTCTTCCAAGTTTGCATCTCCATGTGCCACCTATCAAAATATTTCCTCCAAAATCCTTTTGGGTTTTGGTTGTTTTTTTGGTGGTTTGTTGGTTTTTTTTTTCAAGTGTGAAATGCCTGAAGCTGGGGATTTTCCAGGGAAAGGGCATTCCCACCCATCATCAAAGCTTGTCATGTTTACTGTGGAACATTGAGATCCCTAAATTCTCAGCAGCTGCTCTGCTGTCTCTGTGTTTATTTTTTCTCTCCTGTCAGGAGTTAAATTTGGAGGGCACAAAGCACTCCTGTGAATGGAAATGGTGCGGAAGGCTGGAAGAATAAAGGAGAATGAGGACAAAGTGATGTTCATTTTCTCCTGCTCAGAGCTTTAAATTGGCAAAGCCTGACCACTCCCTGCCCAGTTCCTCATCCCGACAGGTGTTCCCTCAATTCAGGGAGATTTCAAGGGTAACAAATAAAAAGCAACCAGAGAAAAATTCCTTTTCCTGAAGAGGCATCCACACAACCGGGTGTTGTTTGGGCAGGTCCCTTCTGTGCTCGCTGCTTTCACTGGGCAGAGCTGCAGAGTTTGATGGTGAAACCACCAAAATATTGGGAAAGATTCCCAAAATAAAGAAGGAATAGTGTGGCAATAACTCCCCTGGCCTCAGGAATGATGGTGAAACGTAGGGGTTGTTTATTCCATGGTTTGGAAAATGCAGTGGCACCTCTTGGGCTTATTCTCTGATTTGGCCAAAGTTGCTAAACCTGAAGTGAGCTTCAGAATGTGACCCTGTTGTCAGAGCCTCCACTCAAAACCTGGGAGCAGCCTGGGCCAGTGGAAGGTGTCCCTGCCCAGGAGGTTGGGACAACTTTGAGCTCCCTTCCAACCTAAACCATCCTGTGATTCCACGAAAAACCAAAAATTCCATCTGAGGCTCCGGGTATTAAAAGGAGAAGAGAACCCCGAGTCCCTGAGAACAGGAAGACTGGGAGGTGCAGATTTCCAGGTTCAGCTCTAAATAACCTTTTCATCTCTTTGGCTGGGTTTTGTTCTGCTCTGACCCTGCCAGTTGTGAGTTTCAGAGCTGATTCTGAAGACATGGGAACCATGAGAGTGATTGCTCTGTAATTCAGGGAGCAGTGGTGGGGATATCAGCACGTGGGAGCCAGGAATGATTCCCTGGATTACAGTGAGAAGCTCTACCTGTTTTTAAATCTGAGTGCCAGCCCTGCTTGACCTGGCTCATGCCTTTGCCAGAACTTGGATACATATGAACCAATACATCCATAATTAAAAACCATATTCCAACAAGTAATAACGAAGTGGGAATTCAGATGGTTCAGTCTCAGCACTGGAATTTCCCAACTTCTGAGTGCTCACGCTTTCATCTTCTTTCTTTCTTACAGTTTTAGGTGATTTTTTTTTTTTTTGGTCTTTTGCTGAAGCTTAATATAACCTAGCACGGATCCATGGCTTAAAACAGTCAGCAGAACTTTTGACAGCAGTGGGGCCCATGGGATAAACCACCCCGGTGCCAGTAAACCCTGATTCTTTCCTCATTACATAACAATGCAAATGCAATAATTTCCTCTCTGCTCCAGTTGTTACTCAATCCCCGATTAATTCAGAAATGGGCCAGTAGTGAATATACAATTGCAACTGCCAGCAGAGTTTAATATGAAGTTTGGGTTATTGTCACATTGCTATTAATAACACTCGTGATTAGGCACTGACTTGTCCCTGAGCTGTTTAAATGTCACCGCCGGAATCAGAGGGGTGAAAGGAATTTAATCTCTTTTCCCCAACCCTCAGCCTCTGTATCACAGGAACTTGGAAATGTGTGGTTTTTCCTATTGTTCTTCAGTCTATTGTAGCAGTGCTGCAGTGACTAATTCCTGCATAAATCATTGCCATGACAACACCTGGAATATCTCCTGTCGAACAGTGAGACTCCTTCTCGGGCTAAGAGGTACAAATGGGGCTGAGGAGGGTGCACAGACCTGTTCTGGGAGTGGAGGAGAGCTGAGCACTGGGGTGGCCTTTGGGAAAGTCTCCCTGCCTGCCTGCCTTCCTTCCCGTGCCCTTGGGAGCTGATCAAGCTACCTATCAGGGATTAATTGATCTGTTTGTGGTGAGAGTGGGTGCTCAGAAGTCTGGCTCTGCTCTTGGTGAGTCCCTCCAGCTCCTGGCATTGGTTGAGATGGAGCAAACACAGCTCCAAGGCAGGGGCTGGGTCTCACCAGGGCTCCTGAGCCCCCCTGGAACACACAGGGTGGGCAACTCACAGCAGCAGAACACCAGGCTCTTTCCTCCTGGCTGCATTAAAGATAAAATATTGATCTCCTTCCACGGGGAAACAGGCAAAGCTGGGTGTTGTGTTTAATTAAGGGCTTTAAAAGAAGGACTTGTAAGGTGATCAATATTTATTAGGACGGGGTAATCTTGGTTTGAGTTCTCAGCTTGGTGGGTTTGATGTACACCAGCAGCAGGGCTGGGAGTGGGGAGAAGTGAGATGTGCTTTTTGCTGGGGAACAGCTTTGACGATAACCCCAAGCCAAGCTCGGCTTTAATGGCAAAATAGATCAGCCCATTTTTCTCCTGTTCCTGCGAGCTCTTCTTTATTCCCCCTCAAAAGAAGGCCTGTGAAGGAAGAATGGAGCAGAGAGGTTACTGATTGCTATCTCCAGCCTTGTCACAAAGGAAGATTTACTAACACAGGGTAAAATAGGAACGACTGCGTTGAGCGGATTCCATCGGAAGTGCTTTACAGGCAGGACTGGATGAAAAATGAGGTTTGACTTTTAATGCCAATATAGAATCCATCTGTTTAGGCCCATCCACTTTTTTCTTATCCTTTATTCATCCCTATTGTGTGTGAAGTCTCCTGTGATATGTGAAGATCTCAGTTTCGCCTCAGATTAAAGGCGAGGCTTCTCTTTGGGCAGCGTTCCCTGCTCTGGCTCAAAGGGGAGGAGGGATGGAGACCGTGTGTGGGGCAGCTGGTCCCTGCAGTGACAGCACTCTGGGGTCCCTCTTGAAGAGTCCTCCTGTGGAGTGACTTTCTTTATCCAGAGTCCTGCCTCTTGACCTGCTTTCCTACCCCTCAGTGCCTCTCGTGCTCGCCGCCATCGGAGCGTGCGAAGCGTCGCTGTTCCAGCTCCTCTGCCCGGGCTCAGGGAAGGGTGGTGGGGATGGAGGTCCAGCACTGGAATTTTGGTTGATACAACCCAATGAAGTCATTTTGGATGGTTCCTTGTCTAAGCTGTACTTAAAGTTCTCCTGTTTGGAGAATGTGGGGCGTCCCCAGGTAGAGGTGAAATGGTGAATAAAACATGGGTGTGCTTGAGAAGGGCTCAGCTACATTGCCCGAGAGAGAAGTGGGCAGAGTTTGTTGCCTGCTCCTCAACCTCTGGGCTGTCCCTCACTGATTTATTTCTGTGCTTGAGTATCCTGAGAGTTGCAATGTTTCACCTCCAGTCTAACCATAAATCTCCCTGTGTGGATGGGGAAGCTGGGCTGGGTTCACCTGTGGCAGCATCCAGGAGAGGCACTGAACTGTGAACCGAACTTTCTCTTCCAATTCCACGCCTGCATTCTGGATTTTTGTTCTGCTTCATCCACTGAGAAGGACTGAGGGAAAAGAATCAGGATTTGTGTGATGCACTGGCTGAGCCACAGCAGTAATCCTCGGGGAAGGAGAGAATTCCATGCACAGGCTGAGCTGCAGACAGCCCTCCTGATACCAGCACCGCCTGAAAATGTTCCCTCCCTCCCCTCCTCAGCTCCGAGAGAATTAATCCCAAATTAAACCCTTTGTTTTGCCCAGCAGGAGCGGGCAGGCTGAACTCTGCTCGGAGAGGGTGGCTCAGTGGCAGCAGCAGACCTGGGTAATTTGGGTGACAAAGAGTTTACTCACCAGAAGTGCAGTTTCGGACTGGAGGAGGCAAAGCTGTCTGGGAATTTGGGACAGATTCAGCAAACAGTTTGTGCCCAAAAAAAAAAAGAAAAAAAAAAAGAAAAAAAAAAGAAAACACAAAATTCTCCCTTTATTGCTTTTCCAGATAATCAAAATAATTCATTTTATAATTCTCAAGAAGCAGCAAAGTAAAAATACAGCGAGAATTTACATTTTCTTCTCACATGGGAGTATCCCACACTGACAAGCAGCAACGCTTGCCCACATACAACATCTCATTTAACAAAACCTGTTGTTTTTCACAGGAAAACACCTGCGTGGTCCTGGTGCAGGTGGCACACGAGTTCCTCCCTCTCGGAGTGGCTGCGGTGTCACTCGCCTGTGAAGAGCAATAAAACCAGCAGATGGTGCTGGAGAATGTCCACCTCGGGTCCTGCAGGTACGGCCTGAGCCCACCCCTGGAGGATGTCCCGGGCTGGAACATCCATCGGGAGCAAGGGCTGCCCGTGGCTGCTGGGGAGGAGGATGGAAAGGAGGAAAATTGGGCATCTCCAGGCCTGTTCCTGCCTGTTGAGCACAGGTCAGTGCTCGCCCTGCTCTGGCTGGAGATGTGATTGATGAAGGTATCATTGAGGAAGGTGTGAGGAAGGTGTGAGGAAGGTGTGAGGAAGGTGTGAGGAAGGTGTGAGGAGGGTGTGATGCTGCTGCTCTGCCTTTCCCCGGCATCTCTCCCTCCCCAGCCCTGCTCTTGGCTCTTCCCCAGGTGCAGCAGAGCCAGCCACCAGCATCTCCAACACTGCACAGGCCCAGGCTGGGAGCAGATGCCTCAGGGGAACACCAGCCTGGCTTTAGGGTTTCTTTTTAGATTTTCAGTGAAGCCTTTAGGTTATTTATTTATTTGTTTGTTTATTTAATTAATTAATTTATTTTCTGGCTGAGGTAACAAAGCAGCGATGGCCAGAGCTGTCTGTCCCCTTGTGTTCACCCCCTGGGGCTGAGGAGGGTGGTTTGGTTTGGAGGAAAAGCAGAAGAGCCCGTGAAGTCTCCTCACTCCTTATTCCCTTAAGGGCAAAAACTGATCTGGGAATCTGGGGGGATTTGTGCTGAAATGGCCGGGGCTGGCCCTGCCCTGGGTGCAGCAGAGTCACCCCGGGTTTAGGAGGGCAGATCAGAGCAGGTCCCCCTGTCCCTGTGGCACAGCTTGGCAGCCTGGCACCTGGTGACATTTCCCATGCTGACAGCTCATCATCTCTCAGAGCTGCCTTGCCAGACTGAGAAGCCTCTGATTTTTTTTTCCCCCTCTCATTTCCAGCACGGGAAGGGAGCTGTGAGGCTGCTCCCTCCACTCCCCCAGAGTGTGAATTGAGCCCAGAGGGAGCGGAAAGACGCTCAAACATCTGTCCTGGTGCTGTGCCTCGCTCAGGCTGCCAGACTGTTCCGGGGCTGTCACACTCGGTGTGCTTGGGGACACGTGGGGCTGGCATCACCGTGGCTGCAAAGGAATCCTCAGGGCATGTGTAGGGATGAAACTCCTCAGGACAAGGGGACGTGGAGCTCCTGGAATGGGGCCAGTGGAGGCTGTGGAGATGAGGAAGGGCNCCACCAGTCTGGAGCTGATCTCTTGTTCAGCTTTGCTGTCCCACCAAGTGGAGATGGGGGTCTCACACCTGTAACCCTCAGCCCCTCTGTCTCTGCTGGTCTCTTCTGCTGCAGCAAAGCCTTGTCATTGCTTTTCTAGGAAGCTTGGAGTGGCCTCATTTGCTATTCCCACGCATCTGTTCTGCTGCAGCCTGTCATTAATCTCCTGGTAGGTTTAGGTTTTCCCCTCTCCCTCTTGCTGCATGGCCAGTCAGCAGAGAGACAACTAAATGAGCACTGATACACAGCAAATAGCGGGTTCCAGGGCCAGCTGATAATTGTTTTCTTGCTAAACAAATACATGGTGCGTCTTTCAGTTAAAGGAAATAACACTTTGAGAAGTGGGGAGGTCCCTCCAGCCCCATCAGAGAGGAAATGAGCACAGTTGTGGCTCTGCACAGTCCCTGTGTCACACAGGGTGCAGAGGGCCATGCTTTGGGACAGCAGCCTGGCCTGGCTTTGCCCTGGACACCCCCAAATTCTCCAGATCTTGTTCCAACATAAAGAACTACCCTCATTTGTTAGCAGTGTGTGATGGCCACTGGCCAGAGCCGCCAGCAAAGCTGTAAATGCTCTGCTGGGACTGCAGCGTGTGGGCAGAAAGGGGCATTTTTAAGACTCTTCCTGAAGTAAGATGGAAATTAAAAAGATATTTTTGTCCCAAGGCCAGCCCCTGAGTAAGCGTAATTTGGCTCTGACAACTCTGGAGGAGCAGTGCCAGTTTCTACAGCTGAAGACCCATCTATGATATTAAGAAAAAACAAACCTCATTTATTCTGTGTCCTTGTTGGCATCACAGTCCAACTATTAAAAAAATGAACACACAGCAGAGCAGTCCTGCCACCACGAAGTGAGTACACAACAGGGAGTTAAAATGTTAAAACGAACAGAAGGGATTCTTTGTTTTAATTTTATTTCTTCTTTTTTTTTTCCTAGCCTTGAGGGGTTCTGTTCCCACGTTCACTTTGTAAACACAAAGGTGAAGGAACCTTTCTGCTGCTGGAGTGCAAAAGTAGGTGGGGAAGAAATGCTTTCCAAAAAAAGCATCACACTGTGAGGCTGAGAGTCCTGAATTTTCGTAGAGTCATGGAATGGTTTGGGTTGCAAAGACGTTAAAGATTATCCAGATTATCCATGGGCAGGGACACTTCAGGGTGCTCCAAGCCCCGTCCAGCCTGGCCTTGGACACTCCCAGGGATGGAGCAGCCACAGCTCCTCTGGGAAATCCATTCCAGCCTCTCCCCACCCTCCCAGGGAAGAATTTCCCAGGAGAAAGAAGGCAGAATTTTTCTGGCATCCCCTTCTCCCTGTCCCCCAGCCCCAGCCCTGCTCCCTGTGGCTGTGCTGGGGTAACTCACAGTAAGCAGGGCTGTGCTCACAAGGCATTTTGACTCACGGTGCCTTGGAATTAATTGTTATTTGTTGAGTGCTCTAAAATTGTCAGGTAAAACCTGCCAGACCCTTCTCTGGTTTTTTCTCACCCGTTTCAACACGATGAGGGCGAGTGAAACGCTTGTCAGGCTCTGGGTGAGAACGGGGGGCTCAGCCCGCCCAGCGACGCCGACACAGAGCCACAAACACACACACAAGGTTTGCTCCTACCCCGTGTCTGCTCACTAACAGCTAATTTACAGCTCCCTCCTAAAGAGGGGGTTTTAATGGCGTTTTCTTTCAGAAGTGTTACTTATAAATGTGCTGTAGCCGGTGTAAAAGTGTCTGCAGGCACAGAAATCATCATCACCAGCGACTGCTAAAGACTGATACACACAGAGAGGGAATTTATATTCTCTCCGAAGTGGGAACCAGCCTGTAAATTAATTTGCCCATAAATATGGAAATGGTTCCCGTTTTCCTTGTCTTCCCTGCACCGGGAAATCTGGTACCCTGTCACTGGTGTGGCAAGAGAAATTTCCAGATCCTGCCCTGTCTGTGGCTGAGGGGCCCCAGTGTTGAGGGATTTGTTGTCACCTCTTCAGGTCGGTGGTAGAAACAATACAAATTCTTCAGGAGCAGAGTCTGGAAGGAGATAATTGCATTTAAGGAACTCAGAAAGACATTATGGACAATTTGCCTTTCTAGAAATGTGCCACAACAACCATCAGGCTTTGGTCCATGCAAGTGCTCAGTGATCCTCAGGGGAAATTCCATGTTCTGGTGCCCGTGGAAGTTCCAATTTCAGTCCTAATGGTCCCAAAGCTCTGCTCCCATGCTCTGCTCCTCGGGTACAGTGTGTGTGAATAGTGTCACCTGCCTTTTGGGTGGAAAATCTGCACTTTGAGGTGGATGTGTTGATAAGAGAGCTGTCCTGGGAATGGATTTTCCTGCCTGCCTGTGGACACGGCACTTCCATGGCTCATCTGCCCTTTGGAGAGACAACTCCTTGCTTAGCCACGAGTGCAGTGGCACTGGGAACCATGGATCTGTCCTGTGTTCCTCCAGCTCAGGGTTCTGACCTTCAGTGTCTCTTGGATAAAAGGATTGCACCTGAGTGTTTGCAGAGTGGCTGTTCAGCCATCACCTGCTGGTGCTGGGAGTTGGATTTAAGAGAAGGCAGCTCCTAGAAAGAAGAAGGTGAACTCTGAAGACGTGAAATGGAGTTATAAGGCAGCCCTTAGACCCTCAGGTCCTCCCAGAGAGGCCAAACAACTGCAACCTATCAAAACTGCAATGAAAGCCCATCACTTTGATAAGTGGAAAAAGTCACTCCAGCATCAGAGTAGAGAGATAATTTCATTTTATCACTCCAGGGTCGTTAGCCTGGGGAGCAGAGACGCCCTGCTGGGAACTGTGATCCCATCAATCCTGACAGGGCTGCTCTGATATTTTTGTTTAGTGGAGTTTGGGGGATTTTTATTCCTTGGTCCATCAGAACCCCTGGCACAGCTCTCCTCCCCCTTAACACACAGCTGGCTGCCAGGTGAGCAGCGGCTGTTCCACGTGTGATGTTTGCAGGGTGTCTCTGCAAGGGAAAGGCCTTGGGGAGGTTCTGCTCTTCTCTCCCCTCTCCAGGTGGGCTCACAGCTGGGTTTGGGGGCTCTGGCTCGTGCTGGTGGCTCTCCTGGGGCTGCTGCGAGCTCCCTGTGCCAGCAGCAGGCTGGCAGTCACACGGGGACAGGCTCTGTCATGGTGACAGGCACCACTCTCATGGTGACAGGCACCGCTCTCCTGGTGACAGGTGCTCTCCTGGTGACAGGCACCACTCTCATGGTGACAGGCACCCACACTTGTTTTGCTCTGCAGTGCTCCCAGCAGGTTGAGGAGCAGAGCTGAGCCCCCTCGGGGTGTTGCTGCCTCTGGTTTCGTGGCTCTCAGCTCATGTCTCCCCCTCCAGCCACCTCAGTGTGCCCCAGCTGCTCAGCACCTCTGTGGTTCATCAAGCCATTTTTAAAGCTGACCCTAATTACTCGTTTCTGCATCCTCCCCCACCCCAAAACCCTCCTGTGCCTCCTGCCAGCAGCTCGTCTCTCTCTGCACAGATCCAGCCCTTTCCTTTCCCACTTGTCTACAATTCATCATCGATCTTCTCATGGGCCAAGTAGCGTGGTTTGATTTAGGGACAGAGCCAAACCCAAGTGTCTGAAAGCCTTCCCCTGATGTCAGCGAGGCTGAGTCAAACCTGATGTAAATCCCAGGCTGGGGGGGACCCTCCAGCCCCTGCAGGGCTCAGCTGGGGGAATGCTCCAGGCCAGGGAGAAGCTGCATCAGGAAAGAGAGTGGGTTCTTTGGGAATCATGGGTTGGAAAGGGACCTTAAAGCTCATCCAGTGCCACCCCTGCCATGGGCAGGGACATCTTCCACTGTCCCAGGTTGCTCCAAGCCCCCTCCAAGCTGGCCTTGGACACTTCCAGGAATCCAGGGGCAGCCACAGCTTCTCTGGGCACCCTGAGCCAGGGCCTCCCCACCCTCACAGGGAACAATTCCTTCCCAATATCCCACCTAACCCTTCCCTCTGGCAGTGTGAAGCCATTCCCCTTTGTCCTGTCACTCCAAGTCCTTGTAAATTGTCTCTCTCCATGTTTCTTGTTGGCTCCTTCAGGTCCTGGAAGTCACAATTAGACCACCCTGGAGCCTTCTTTCCTCCAGGCCGAACAATCCCAATATTCCCAGCCTCTCCTCGTGGGAGAGCTGCTCCATCCCTCTGATCACCTTGGTGTCCCTCCTCAAGGATCCTGGGCTGTAACTTGGCCTTGCACTACACTGAAAAGTTTGGGGTTTATTCCCCTCTGCCCTTTCCAACACGGGGTGAATTTTACAGAATCCAGGCTTTGGCTCAAACCCAGCCAGTTAAACCCAGCCCGTGGCGTTGTGGACAGCTCTGCTTTATCAGAGGAGTGTCAGGCTTCCCCCGGCTGTGACTGCTATCAGTAATTAGCACACCCCACCGAGCCGCTGCTCCACAGAAATGCTGCTTTGTCATCAAAGTACAGTAGCTTGTAACTAATTACATCCCCGCTTTATCTGGACCCGTTCTTCCTTTTAAATACACTTAATAACTCTGCCTTTGAAGGTTCCAGGAATAAAAATAACCACTTCAAATAATCTCCTGGAGACACATGCCACATTAGGTGTAGAGCTGGAGTAGGCACCTCGGATTATCTGAGCAGAACAAGAGGCCTGGGTCCCCGCTGGGCTGGGATGGAGAGCCGGAGGTCTGGAGTGCTCTGAGAGCCAGAGGTTGTGTTTTCCAGGAGTCCTGTGCTGACATTGGCATTAAAGATGTGAGGAAGGACAAGGGGACTGTGCCAAAAGAGCTGTGATTTCACTGGCAGTGACTGACCAGCATGGAAACACCAACAAATACCAGGGCTAAAATTCAGCACAGTCCCTCCTCCGTGACCTGAGCCCAAACACTTCTCTTCCTAAATCATGTTTAGACATTCCCACTGGCCCTGGATTCACAGCTCTGTCTTCTGTCATCCTCTCCCTGACCCTTTCAAAAGAAGGACCAAAGAAAACATTTTGTTTCCCTGATCTTGGAAGTTCCTGTGGGATGGGAAACACCTTTGCAGAAGGAAGGGCTGCTGAGCACGGTGTGGGAAGTCAGGGGGGGAACCAGGATTCATGGACCTGGAGCCAGCAAGTCTCCACTGGTTTGTTTAAAAACCCTCTGCTGTCACTGAAGCCATTCTGTGAGGTCTGGGTGCCATAATGAGGCACTAAAATATCCCATAGGGCAGGATCAATTTTTGTTATAGCTGAGTATTTTTGGTGTGTATTTTTTATTATTACCTAATTTCTTCCTGTACAGTGAGCCCATAAACTCCAACGATGCTTGGGACAGATGGGAATGTGCCAGTCCCTGGCAGCAGTTTCTGTGTCTTTGAGCTGGGGGAAAAAAGGCAGGAAATTCAAAAGCAGTCCATGTCAGGACCTTGGCAGGAGGGAGGACCAGAGCAGAGACAGAGGCCTGTGGCTCCTCATCCCAAAGTGATCCAAGCAAAAGGAAAAGGCAGTGCACTGAAAATGTCATGGTGCTGCAAAGCACCGAGGAGGAAATCAACTTTAAGAGGCAGCAGAAGGCGAGTAGATTATGGCACTTCTAAATTAAAGGTGTTCGGGGGATTCCTGGGGGGAAGAGGCTGGGAGTTAGAAGGAATTCATTACAGAGAGAGAGACTGCACTGGTGAATCACCTGCACAGCCTGGGCCCATTAAACCTGTCCTACACTGCCCTCAGAGTGGGGATGGCATCGCTGGGGGTCAGTGAGAGCCTCTTGTCTGCTCCCAAGTGACCTCTAGCCAAGGGGGCTCTGGGGGCAGGATGAGCACTCCCACTCCAGCATTTCCCTCACTATCATCTCTCAATTGCAGCTCCAGGTGTGTGTGGTCCTGCCTGGGGCTCAGGCTGAGGGATGGAGCCAAGGGCAGGTGGCTTGAAGGGCATCATTGGCTGCCAAATTGACAGTGGTGCTCTGTCTCATTTGAAATGAAAATGCAGAGGAGGGGAGAGCTGTGAGCGTGAAGTGGAGGGACACAGTGCCAGGATTTCAGAGGACTTTGTTCTCCAATGGGCCTATCTTTTATCCAGGGTAAAATTCAGGATCAGTCCCAGAACTGGAGCGTGGCTCCCCGTCTGTGGTGTGAACTGGGAGCAGCTTTAATTGAGCTATTGTGGATTTATGTCCGACCCAACCCCGCAAGAGTCACTCCACATTTGCATCTCAGCTCTGCCAGGCTGGACCCTCTCCAAGATGCTTCCTTGGCTTTGCTGTATCGTTTTTCTTCAGCCATTTCAAGTGCAATTATTAATGGATACCTCTGGAGAAAACAAAATGAGTAAATTCAGTGCTTTGGAGAATCAGAAAGTCGGTGCAAGGATTGAGCTGGGCTGACGTTCCCTCTCCTTCCCGCAGCTCCTGCTCTGCCACCAGCCCTGCAAAGTCCATTCCCAAGGATCCTTTGCAGTGCTCCTTCAAGTCTGTTCCCCTGTGGCCATGCTGCCACCTCCTCCTTGGCCGTGAGGGTGACCAAGCCATTGCTGCAGCCTCGGTCAGCACAAGGGAGGTGACCACAGCTCTTGGGCATCCCCCAGCAGCTTCCTGTCAGTGTGTGAATTCTCACCTGCATCAAACCCCAAATTCTGCCCAGAGTGGTTTCCAGTGTCCCCAAAGAACCCTGTCCCTCACAAATTTGTCTGCCCTGTTATGAGGGCAGGAGTGAGGTGTGTCAGTTCTCAGCTCCAGGCAGATTTGACGATTTGCACAATTTGCCACCAAAAAACAGAGGTTGTTTTGTCACCACTCCCATATGGTGGCTCATTCAGCTGTGCCAGGACACAATTAATTATTGGAGGCTGCTGTTTATCTGTCAGAGCACTGGAAGGAGAAGTTTGGGCTGCATTGTTTGTTTGATCTATAGTGGCTTTTGTTTGCTTCAGAATCGTCGATATCTTTTCAATTTTTTTCCTTTTTCTTATCTTGCCCCTTTCTAAAGCTTTAATTCCTATAATCCAAATGGTCTCTTTCCTTTCACTGCTGCTGATCACTTATTGTGATAAGTGATCAGCCAGAGAATCATGGAATGGTGTGGGTTGGGAGGGACCTTAGAGATGATCCCATTCCAACCCTGCCATGGGCAGGGACACCTTCCACTAACCCAGGGTGCTCCAAGCCCCGTCCAGCCTGGCCTTGGACACTTCCAGGGGTAGGGCAGCCACAGCCTCACAGGGAAGAATTTTTCCCTGATGTCTCATCTCAACCTCCTCTCAATGTGAAGCCATTCCCCCCTGCCCTGTCACCAGGTGCCCTTGTAAATATTATCCACGGCAGAGTGAGTTCTCTCAGGTGGAAGATGTGACACTCAGCTGGGCTGGGAGTGTCCGTGCGGGCTCATCCCGGTTCCTCAGCAGCAGCGGGATCAATGGGGAGTGAAAGTCAGGGAATAAACCCTCCCTGGAGTGACTCAGCCCTGAGTCAGTGTCTGGCTGGCTCCCGGGGACACATCCTGACTAAACTCCTCAGTGAGATGCCCGTGGGCAGGAACGGGCGCCTGGGAGGGGGGTGAGTCCTGCCGGGGTCCTGGCTCCAAGGGCGTGAGGAGCAGCAGAACGAAGGGGTGCAGCGGGATGAGTCCCTCTGGGGAGGTGCCACCACCACCATCACCCACCCCAGAGGTGGCACCGAGGCGTCCCAGCAGCACATCTGCCCCTCTCCGCAGCGGCAGAGGGAGGCTGTGCAGTAATCACACACGGGCA
>VZTH01012849.1:0-25029 GCA_013397815.1 Aleadryas rufinucha
CCGGGAAAGTTGCGGGGAGGGCGCGGGGCGGGGGGCCCTGACCTGTTGCGGGAGGGGGGAGCAGCGCAGGGAGGGACCCCGCGGCGGCATCGCGCGTGGAAGGGATGCTCGGGGGATCGGGGGTCGGGCGGCACCGTGGGTCCGGTCCCCGCGCGCCGTGTCCGAAGTTTAGGGAGTTTCCTGGTGTTTGCGACCGGCCAGCGGTAGGGGTCCCGGGTGGGGTCCCCCATGTTCGCAGCGGCAAAGTGCTCCGTGGGAGTAAAATGTAGTCGGGAGTGGGGGGTGACTCTGTGGGCTGGTCCCACACACACAGGCAGGTCCCGCTTCACCTTCAGTCCTGGAACACCCCGGGATGTCCCGATGTGGGACTCCCTGGTGCTCCGTGGGGGCTCCGTGAGGGCTGGGGGGCTTCTGAGTTCTGTGCCCAAGCAAGGGACTGAGGAGAACTGCATGAAAACCCTCCGGAGCTCTGGTCATAAGAGGGTGCGATGGATAAACTAGTTATATTTAATTAATTAGTCAAGCATTAGGATTTTTCTTGTGAGCAGTCGTGTAGGAAGAAGAGGGTGACCGGGGGAATGGGGGCAGCCCAGGGCCTGACCTCCACTGGACTGGAGCCTGACCCCCCCAGCTCCAAAGCCTGCAGCTCCATCAGACTTCCACATCCCACACCACGCTCCTGTGCCCCACACCATGATATTGCATCCCATACCACATGCCTACTCCCCACACCCTGCTCCCAGGCTTGCCTTGGTCGCTCCTCTATCCCAGGTCTGAACTGGCCCCACTGAGCTCTGGATCCAAGTGGTTCCCACACGGCACAGCTGGATCCTGTGGGTGTTCAGGCTGGCCACAGGATTGAGCAAATACATCTTGGGTTGGAGGCAGACTCCAGGCATGGCTCTCATGGGGACCCTGAGCAGTCACTGGGAGGCACCAGCCTCAGCATTCCCTTTGGAGGTCCCAGGGGTGCCCAATCCTTGGCTGGCCATGGGGAGCAGCAGCTTGGGCAGCACTGGCCGGGCTGTGACCATCCCCTGCTCCCACCCTGGGTGACAAATCCTCACTGCAGAAGCAGCCGTGGAACAGGCACATCCCCCTCGCCTGGGCCCAGCTCCTCTCCTGCAAGCAGCTTTGCATCAGTGCCCTCTTTACGGGCCACACTGTATCCCTCCAAAATGGGAATTAGGAGCTCAAGCTCTCCTACACCCCACCCAAACTTGGGGAGTGACTCGTAGGGTCAGACATGGGTCCCTGCAGCAGCGGGAGTGGAACATCTCTGGTGGTGTGGGTCACGGCTCATCATGTTGGCATTTTGGGCTTGGTTTAATCCCTGATAAAGTGTCTTGGACGGTTTTATTGGGCCATTTTAATTTATCAACCAGTTTGGGAGTCACGGTGTGGAGCGGGAGGAGCACAGGCACTGTCCCGCTTCCCTCTGCAGCTGGGAATACTGAGGGATCGACAAAGCAGTGGGTTTGTACCGCCAAGAACATGCCAGCATCACAACCCATGAGAGAGAGGCTGCCTGCTCTCCTTTATTTTACAGTTCTTCCTTGTGGGGAAGTCAGCTCCAGCTCAGCCTCTGCTCGAGCCCAGTCTCTGGGCATGTCCCTGGGGTTTTCCAGGCCAGAGCCAGTGCGGGGATGAGGGGTAGCCTACTGTCAAGGAGGCTTCCTGCTGGATTTGTTGCTGCTGCTCCCTCTTCCCTCTGCCACCCACTCCCAGATTTGGTTTCCCAAGCCCCATCACATCCCTGGCTCACAGAGCCCACCTGTCTGGGCTCAGGTGCCAGCTCCTGGAATGCCCCAAATACCTGTTCAGGGCACGTGTGCCATGGAGGTGGCACAGTGGGGCTGGAAGAATGCTGCAGGACAGCCGGGATGCGATGTGCCAGCAGTGCCCCAGTCCCATCCTTTGTGCTGCCTGTGGCTGGAGTCCTTGGGATGAGTCATGGTCCCTGCTGAGCCCTTCCCAAAGGGCTTGACCTTGGGGACAGAGACCATGGTCAGTGACAACTGTATTCCCTTTTTTCCTCTGTCCCACATTTGCTCCTCAGCCCCGTGCACACCCTCCTCCTCCTTCTCCCTCATCCTGGGAAGTGGCTGGGGGTTGCAGTGGGGTTGATGTGGGAGAAGACCTGGCACAGCCTGTGCCCAGCACGACTTTCCCTAAATCTCAATTTCTGCCCAAAACACAGTGAAATGTGGCATTTTGGTCGGGAAAGAGGTGCTCCTGCTGAGCCGTGGAGGAAGGTCTATATTTGTTTATTTGGGGGTCTGTATTTAGACATCAGGGAGGCTGTTCTGCTTGCCTGGCTTCAGCTTCAACAGAGGAACAGGGCTCTCCCCACTGAGGGAACAAGCAATGATGAACTTTCTTTCCCAGACTTTAAGTTAAAGAGAAGAAACATGTTTTTGACTTTTCCTGGCCTTTCCTCACAGCTGTCCATCTGTCGTTTGAGTAACAGTTGAGTATTTCTAATGAAGATTAACAGGAACAGTATGTCAGCACCTGTGGGTGGCTCTGCGGTGTCCCTGTGCTGTCACCTCCTGGTCCTCAGAGTGTTTGGACAATGTTCCCTGCAAAGTGTCACAGTTTTTAGTTAAAGGAAAAATGACCACTGTCTGGGTGCCCTGTTGTGCAAGGCAAAGAGAAACTTGCAGAAAGTTCACACAAATCTTCTCCAGATTGGCTCCAGGGATAATGGGGTGCTGGGGAACACCACGGCTGTGAGAGGTAGGGAGGTCTGGTAGGACAAGGTACATCTTGTGGCCCTGGAGATTCAACACCAGGTTGCTCCAAGCCCCATCCAGCTGGACCTTGGACACTTGGATGAGGCAGCCACAGCTTCTCTGGGCACCCTGTGACAATTCCCTGCCCTTGGTCAGTCTGATGCCATTCTTCCTGGCACTCCAGGTCCTTGTCCAAAGTCCCTCTCCAGCTCTGTTGGAGTGCCTTTAGGCATTGGAAGGAGCTCTAAGGTCTTCCTGCAGCCTTCTCCTCTCCAGACACTGACACAGCCTGGGTCTGGCAGAGGGCAGACCCAGCCAGGCCATTCCGGGCAGTACCGCAGCACGTCCGTTTGGGAAGAGCGGGCTGGGAGGAGGAAGCAGCACTCAGCCATGCTCATTGTTTTACTTCCACTTCTCGTCCATGGGGACCCACGTTTGTGCCTGGGCAGTGCACACCCTGACATGCTGTGCTTGGGAGCTGCGGCTGGGGAACAGGAATTTCCTGGGGACTGCAGGTGGGAGCCACGAACGGTGCCAGGATGGGACGGTGAGGGGCTGCTCATGCTCTGCAGGGAGCCTTCCCTGTCCAGTCGGCCCCGCAGCAGGGCCAGGGTCCCTCCCTGGGCACAGCTGGGACTGGCCCCGGCCATCAGAGCCACAGCAGGATGGAGCCCGCGTCCTGTCCATGCTGGGGGTGATCTGGCGAAGGAGAAGAGGGGGAGGAAGGACAGGCAGAGCTTCCAGAGGAAGAGTGCTCACCACTGCCTCTAAATTTATCTTTCCTGTTTCTCAGCAGCAGCATCATCTCATGCCCATTCTCTGTGGTGTCAGGCCATTCTCCCCTCTCTGCCTCTCTCCTGGCACCCTGTCCCTCACCATGTTATCCCAGTTTAACCAGCTCTGTCTCTCCCCTTCTTTTGCTTTCAAGTTTTCATTGTGGTATGCTCCCTGGCAGCTTTTCCCTTCTCTCACCTCCAGTCTGTTCCCACACCCACCATCCCAGGGCCCTCCCCATGTCCCGCAGCACCAGCTCCTGGTTTCAGGGTTAAACTGGAGGCTGGGTGGTTGCCAGTTCCTCTGGGCTCAGGACTGAGAATCCATGAGCAAGCTGGAGAACAGAGCTGGGAGGTTTCTCTTGAGGAGCCCTTTGTCCAACCCATGATGGGCTGCTCTCAAGGGAGAACTTCTCCCTGGAACCATGGAATCATTTTGGTTTGAAAGGACCTTTGAGGTCACAAAAGCCTCAGGGCAGCCTGGCCTGCTCATCCCAAACTCCCCGAGAGATGCCGCACATGACCAGGCGGGTCAGGGATATCCTGGACCGGCCGGGAAGATCAGGGATATCCAGTACTGGCTGGGTGGATCGGGGATGCCCAGGACCAGCCTGGCTGGTGGGTGCTGTTGGGAAGAATTGTTTTTGTGGTTAGGATGGATGTTCCAGGGAGCTGCTTCCCTTCCCAGTCAATCCACAGGGATTGTGAGGCTCTCCTTCCTCGCAAAGGACTTCCTATTCTGAGTCCTGACCCCTCTGCCGTGCAAAATGTAGGTGTCTTAAACTCCCAACACAAACACCCCCTGCTCCATGCCAATCAACTCTTTGTTCATTTACTGAGTCAGCTGAGAGTCGCCCTTCCCAGGCACAGATTGACCTGCCCTCCTGGCTCTGCCCTTGGCTTTGCTCCAGAGCCATCAGTTTGTCCTTGCCGTGGCCACTCTGTGCTTGCTGTGCACTAAGTCACCAGCCCTAGAAGTGTTCAAATGCTGTGTGGATTTGGCACCTGGGGACATGGTTTAGTGGTGGCCTTGTCAGTGCTGGGGAACAGTTGGACTCCGTGATCTCAGAGGGCTTTTCAGCCTTAGTGATTCCATGATTCCAGCCCCGGCTCACATGTGCCCATGGCTGAGGGCTCACTGGGAGCTAATGCCCCTCAGAGGAGCTCTGACCTGGGGCCAGGAGTGCCCTCTGGAGAAAAAGTGCTTTCTCCAAGACAGAACCGTAGGCAGAGCTGGATGAGCCTCCTCCATCAGAGCGCTGAGTCTCTCTGCTGAATCCCTTCCCATCCATCCCCGTCTGCGCCTTGGCCGCTCCGCACGGGCACCAGCAGAGCCCGGCTGGGCCATCGCTGAGCTCGCCTGCCGAGAGCTAGCCCTGATTTATGGGGGCTCCAGTGGTTTGGTTTGGTTTTGTGATTATCAACAAGGGACACATAGAAGGAAATTATTTCAACAGCTGAATATTGTGTGTGTTTATGGGACTTTCTGGCTGTGAGAAGGAAGGGCACGAAGTACAGGGGTTGTGTAGATTGGGATGACAGTGGGAAAGGGCAAGTGGTGCAGACCCCAGGGCGAGCCAGGGCTGCCAGAACCAAGGCAGAGACAGCCCAGCCTCACTGAGACCTTGGGATATATTAATTAGGATGAGTAAATGGTGCAAATATCCTCACGCTCCCGCTCACGAGGGGGATTTGCCCACTGCATCTCCCTGTATCACCCAACAAGCCCTATCTGAGCCCTTTAGGCCAGGCAAGTGATCCATCCCCCAGTGCCCATGGCAGCTCCCAGGCCAGGTTCATCTGGCATTGATTCCGTTTTCAGGAATGGCACAGCCACGAGCTGCGGGGCCCTGGGCATTGCTCCCAGCAAGCTCGCAGTGTGCCGGGTTGTGTCCGTGTCAGCTGTCCAGCCACTGCAACACACTCCGGACAGCAGTGCCAGACCCCGTTCTTTCAACTGCTTTTCAAAAGATAAATATGTGTGGTTTTTTATAAAATCGTGGCCTCTGCCCAGAGTCAGGAGCCCTGCAGGAGCTTTCACAGCATGATGACACACAAAAGCACGCGTGCAATATGCAGGAATTGCATTTTACCCTGGCCCTGTGACCTGGCAGCAGTGGAGCCAGCACAGCATCCCCAGACCAGACACCTCTGCCTTCCCCCCAGGAAAAGCAGCCAAGTCCTCTGCTGCTGTGGATCTCAAAGACACTGGCCATACAGACAGGTTGGTGCTGTGGGGGGCAGCAGGCACAGCTGGCTTTGGGCCATGTGGGGATACCATATCTTCCACATCTGGCTTGGGTCAGTCCTGAGCTGGGCATTCAGGAACTGCCACCAGCAGGGACCTTTGTCCGGTGCCTCCTGCTCCATCTGTCCAACCCAGCCTCCCAAACACTCGTCCCTGACCTGCTCAGCTGTGCAGAAAAGGATCCGAAACATTTCCCACCTTGGGGATCTGAAAGTAGAAGTGGCATTGGCAGCTGTGCAGCTGGGTTTGTTCCTGTAATGATGTGACACGTCAAAGAGCCTTGTTATTGGAAAACTGGGAGTGGGACATTCCCAGTAGGCCTGGTCCAGTGCCTGGTGTGGGTGGAAGGGGGCTCAGTGCTCCCCAGTTCCTGCCCATACCTCTTCCTGCCCATGGTGGAAAGCTCTGATTCTCTCCCCTCTCTTCACCTCGGGTGTGTAGGAAATGTCACTCACTGTGTTTGTGACTGGGCTGTGTGGGCTGAGTTCAGCAGTGGGCTCCTTGTGCCAGAGGTGATTCCCGAGCCACAGAGCTGGAGGTCGGTGTCCCCCATGCTGGTTCAGCTGTGCCTCACTCACTGGGACCTTCCCCATCACTGAGGCAAACTACAGTTGCTGGTGCTGTGCTCAGGGATGTCCTGGGGGCTGTGGCACACAGGGGCAGTTTCTCCAAGGCAGAACAGCCTCAGAATCTGGGGCTGACAGAGCAGACACAGCATGAAGTGTCCCCATACTCTGCAGCCCCTCGCCTGTCCCCAGTGCAGCCCTCCCCAGCCGCCAGAGCCAGGAGCGGCTGCAGGACCAGCAGACATACATGTGGAAGATTATCTGGTCGAGTATTAATTATCACCCTCAAATTAGACCCCCTCAGCTATGATTAACTTATTACCCAGCCGGGCAGCGGGGACAGCAGACGCAGGGATCGTGGCAGAGCTCAGCGATGCCTGGCTGTGGGGGGCACAACATCCCTGTGGGGAGCGGGCAGCCCCCAGCCCCGCAGGGCTCTGGGACCCCCTTGCCTCCTGCCTGGGATAAGCAGTAGGAGAGCAGTGGGGAGCTGTGCGTGCCTGTGCTGGGCTGTGCTGAGGCTCCCTGTCTGCCTTGGGGCTGCTGGTCACGGTGTGAGGGGTAACATCTGTCCGGGTGCAGGGGCTCAGGGGGTGCTTCCCAGTGCTCAGCACGTGGGAAGACCGAGCCTGTCAGCAGGATCACATGTGGTCTGGGGTGTTCACCTTCATCAGTGCCTTTAACTCTGGTTGGACATCGCTGGTGCCATGAATGGATCTGGGCCGGCCCCGTGTTTCCATTTCTCTGTCCTTACAGTCCAGCACAGGACAGAGCCTGGGGAGACAGGGACAGCCAGGCCCAGGAGCCACCGTCCTGCAGAATGGACAGGCTCCACACATGGGAATATCAAAACTGGACTAAAATTGTTCCCAAGGATAAGGGCAGCAATGCTCTTGAAATTAACACCCTTAAGTGAGACCCTCCCCACTGTGGGGATCTTCCCTTGCACCTGAGCAGCTGTTTGACATCCCACCAGGCAGCCTGTTCCCTTTGGGGTGATACACATCTCCCATTTGTACTGTTTTGGGTTGGTTTTCCCCTTTTACAGCCAGCTGGGTCACACACACCAGGGTTCCTGAACTCCTCCTTCCCTTGTGTTGTCTCCTCAGACCTCCAGCCACATTTATGGCTCTGTCCCGAAGTCCCGGCAGTTTATGATTAACCCCGGACCTGGGGATGCTAAGCAGGAGCTGTGTCAAGCAGGAGTGATGCCACATGGGCTCAGGACATTCCTCTGAACCTCAGCCCCAGGCTGCCTTGGGGTTGGATGGCATCATGCCTGGGTCTCTACAGGACACCAGGGTGCCTGTTGCCTCCGTCCCAGAGAACCTGCTGTCCTGGTGGGCTCCATCTCCAGTGTTTTCTTCCCCCTGGGTGTCACCTCCCTTTGTCCCACATCCCAACGCTGCTCTCCCCCTGTACTTTGGTTCATTTTGGGCTGTTTGGGCACTTTGGTCCATCTTCACACACGAGGCTCTGTTTACCCCCGCTGCTGCTGAAGATGCTGAATGAACTGGGGCAGTGCTGCGACTCAGAGACCTGGGTAAAAGCCGTGTTGGGTCTTTCCAGGCAAGGATGGGTGTTGGGGGGTTTGGGGCTTGCAGGGCGAACACCCACCCTTTGCCCCCTGCTCCCTGCAGCACCTAGCCCAGCATCAGGCCCCTGGGTTTGCCTCTGCCAAAACCATCCCTTATCTTTCCCTGCAAGGTTTGGGGGTTGACCTGAATTCACACTTGTTCCTACAGATTTGTTTGCTTGGGGTGTTTGCTCCTTCGTTTTCCAGAGGAATAGTGAGGTGGTGAAGGTAGTGCAGCCCAGCATTGCTCAGTCCCGTTTCCCTTCTGTCCCCATCTGCATGTGAGTGCTGGGAACGGGTTTGTCAGCGCCTCGGCGCCTTTCAGGGTCTTCGCAAAGAGCAGATTTATTTTCTGCTATGCTGAGAATTAGCTCCCCTTTCTTCCTCTTCCCTCTGCCCCCGCTGGAAAGAGAGAGAATGCAGGGAAGAAGAAAGGATTTCCATCGCGGCGGTGATTGGCACAGCCCTGAATGAGAGGTCATTCCAGCCGGCTCTTTCTTTTCAGGGCCCTTTTTTCCTGCACCCTGTATTCAGGCTGGCAGCATTCTTTCTTTTCAAAGCTCCTCTGTCTGTCTCTCTCTTCCCCCTCCTTTATTTTTCATCCCTTTTCTTTACTTTTGCTGTCTTTTCATTCTGTTTTTCTCCACCCCCTTGGGGCTCCATTTTTTTCTTTCCCTTTTCCTCTATTCAGTTCCTTTTTTTCTTCTCGCATCTCTTTTGAATAGCTCGGCTATTTTCGGAGAGGAAAGGGACTGTGCCGGGGAGAAGCCGTTACAGCAAGGAGGAACTTGAAAGTCTTTTCTTTCCCTGTTTATTTCATTTAAAAGCAAAAATTGTTTTCCAAGGCAGAGCGAGGGTTCTGTGTGGAGCCTTTGAAGCCAGTCTGGGACAGCAGCAGGGCTGGGGGCCCTCCCTGCTCCTGGCAGTGCCACATATACTGCCGATCCCAAACCCCTGACAAACCCCTGGAGCACCAGGGGGGTCTGCGGTCAGTGCTGCCTTGGCTGGGCTCTGGCTGCTTGTGCTGCCAGAGGGAGTCCAGGCAGCAGCAGCCCCTCTCACTCGGCTCACCCCACACCAGTTACCTGATTTAAAGGCTCTTCCTGCCTCTGGGGGTCAGGAGCAGCAGCATTTTTAGGGATGACGTGACCATAAGCTCTAAAGGCAGATCCTGGACCTCTCTGCTGCAACACATACCTGCATGCACGTGGGTGGGAATAGAGGGGCCATGTTTGTTCCAAAGGGGAATAGGGGGCTCACTCAAGGACCCCATGAGGAAACGTGGGCTATGCCAGGACAGAGCGGTGTCAGGTGCCTGGTGTGCAGGGTGTACGTTGGTCATGGTCAGTCACTGCACTCACATCTGAGGGTCACAAGGTGCCAGGGTTCAGTCCCTTCCTCAGAGGAATGACAGGAAGAGTCTCCTACACATCCCTAAGGCCACGGTGATTCTGGTGGCTCTGAGGAAACCCCTCGCTCAGCAGGTGAGGCTGGTCCCAGCGTCACTCACTGCTCCAGGTGCCACCAGCAGCTCCGCTCGCCGTCACCGCTCCCCTGGTGTCCTGGAGCCATGCTCTGGGAAGGGCTCTGAGGGCAGAAGGGCTGGAAGGTCAGGCCTGAAGTGTGATCCATTTGGTCTGCTAGGGAGGAGATGTTGTGCCCTGTGGCACAGCAACAGGAGCTCCTTGGGAAGGCAGGTGGGGCCAAGAAGAATCCCCTTCCCAAAATGCTCCCTGCCCGGGCACCACTCTGGACGTGAACCATCGGTGGCTTTCAGTGGAGCTTTGGTGCGGTTTTGATGCAGCTTTGGTGAGGTTTTGGTGCAGTTTTGATGCACCTTTGACTGCTCACAGAGCACAGGTTTTCCACCCCCTGGCTAGAGCAGAATGCTAGCTCCAGCATTTGTTCTGGCTCAGCCCATGCGAAGTTCCCTAAAGAGACCTCCCCAGAGCAGGGACAGCGCTGGTGGCCACGGGCCTGCTCCTTTGGGCTATTGGCTGTGCCACAACACAGGAGTCCCGTGGAAGTGACCCCGAGTCAGAGCCAGGCTCCCTGCTCCTTCCCACTGGCCCCAGAGCCCGGAGCAGCCTGCCTTCCTCCCATCTTTCCATTACCCCCATGGCCAAATGGATGCAATCAAGAACTCTGATTTTCAGGAAACACCTTTTCCCCATGAATTTTAGTCTCCCCTTGTTTTGATATAACATAGAAGTTGAGGGTGATCTATGGCACAGGAGCTGCTGGCTTCTATGCTGGCTGTGTTAGGATCATGGAGTCATGGAATCCCAGATTTGGAGGGACCTCAGGGATCACCTGGTCCAATCTTTTTTGGAAAAATTTCAGACTGGACAAGAGGGGGCTGGAGGTCATGGCTGTCAGGTGCTGGAGAAGGGGTGGCAGGGTACTGTCACCCCATCATCCTTGGCCAAGAGGCACTTTGGGGTGTGGCAGGGGTCCTGTGCTGGGCATGTGGGCTGCAGGAGGGCAGGAGCGGGGCCAGGGCTCAGTGGTTAATTAAATAGATCATTTCTTTAAAGTGAGATTCAAATAATTGTAACCCTGAGATAGAGAAGGCATTGGAAGAGATGAAAAGGGAGAGAGAGAGAAAGGAAGCAAAGGACAGAGGTTCAGAATGGAGAGGGAGATTAGGAGAGAGATGAAAGAGAGAGGAGAAAGATAAGAGGGAGAGAGGGGACAGATCTCGGCGCGAGATGGGCGTTGCCAGGGAAACGGGAAGAATGAGGGAGCAACTGGAGGGATGGAGGAGCAGAGGATACTGGGGGTGGGGAGCGAGGGATGGAGGAACAGAGGGATGGAGGCTGGCAGGATGGAGGGGCGGAGGGATTGAGGAGCAGAGGGACAGAGGAACAGAGTAACAGAGGGATAGAGAAGTGAGGGATGGAGGGTTGGAGGCTGGAGGAATGGAGGAGTGAGGGATGGAGGAGCAGAGGGATAGAGCCTCAGTGTTAGAAGGAGGAAAAAGTGGATTTCCAGCAGAACAGGAAGCAGGAGTGGGATGTCACAGCTCAGCACAGGTGCCTGTGTGCTGGGAACAGCATTTGGGATGGCAGCTCTGTCCCCCTGCGGTGAGTGGCCACAGCACCTGCTGTCCTTAGCCTGACCCTCTCACCCCAGTTCCCACTGGTGGATCCCATATCCCTGGGCAGATAATGGAGGAACCAGGCAGCTCTGTGCTCCACACACTTTTGTTCTGTAGCACTGGTAACCTCTGGTTACTTGAAAGCCATTCCCTTTCCCCTCCCAGTCAGAGGTTGCTAATAACCATACATCTTCAAAGGGGTAAATATTTACCTTTGATCAATGGACACAGTGGTCAGAGTGAGAATACCCCAGTTCCATGGAATATTTTCAGAGGAAGCACCCGTGAAGAGGCTGGGGAGGGTTTGATGTGCTCTGATAACACTCGCTCCTCCATGAGCCCTTGTCTGTCCCAGGGCCTCACTTTCCCCAGCCTGGTTTTCCACCTGCTCTTATTAAAAACATTACCAACATCCCGCTGCAAATCCCAGGTTGTGTCCTTTGTTTTGTGGAGCCAAAGCCCCCAAGGACTACTCTTCCTCCACCCAGAAGCACTTCAGTGACACACGTGATGTCACGTCTGTCACCGGTTGGAGATTGCAGGGAGCGGCCGCTCTCTGATCCACTGACAGTGGAGGTTTCTTTTTTCTGGAGAAGTTTTCCTTAAAACAAAAGTTTTCCTTTAAAAATGTAGTTTGACAGTATCTACTGTGGAGACACCGACTGAATTTAAACAGGTATTTGTTTTCTGTGGCAGCAGCACCTGGCCCCCACGGCTCCTGCCCGTTTCTCAGAGCTTTGGCTCATTTTTACAGCAGTTCCTCTGTATCAGGGTCAGTTCTGGGGCAAGAAGTGCCAGTTTCGGTTCTGACACGGTGTCTGGAGCCACTCTCTGGGTCAGCCCCTGGCAGACACCACCAACACAGAGCTAGGGCTAGGCAGTGCAGCCAAGGTGACCCCCAAATCCTCGGGCTGCCGCAGGACAGACACACTGGGTCAGGTTTAGGAATAGTTTTAGTTGTGATTTTCAGGGAAACAACATTTTTCTCTTTGGAATTGTGGGGGGTTGAGCAGCTTTATGTGAAATCTGCAGGCAAGATGAAAGCCTGTTTTCCCCTTTATTAAATTTAAATGAAGGCTGCTTTTGAGAAAGAAATGAAAATAAAATCAAAGGTTTTCTCACAAATATCAGCTCCATTATCAGCCATTTTCTGGTAGAAAGTCTTGAACAGTTTTACTGCCTCCTTCCCCAGTGAGACCCCTCCCCATGCCCAGGGTCTCACTTTGTCCTGGGGCTCGATCCTGTGCCTTGGGAGCTTTCTCCCCCATGGTCTGTGCCACCACATCTGTCCCCGGGGAACCTCCTGGGATCCCCCAGGCACTGGCAGCAGAGGGTCTGCAGAAGGGTCCCACAGAGAGCCCTGCAATGGGGGTCCTGCAATGGGGGTCCCACACAAGGGACCTGAAATAGAAGTCCTACAAAGGGGGTCCTGCAATGGGGGTCCCACAGAGGGTCCTGCAAAGGTTCCTGCAATGGGGTTCCTGCACAGGATTTTACAAAAGGGTCCTGCAGTAGTTGTCCCACAATGTGGGTCCTGCAAAGGGGATAGCCAGGAGCAAGTCCTAAATGTCCTCTTTCCCATGGCACCAGGCTTGTCAGGCAGCCTGGGAACCTATGCAGGGGGCCAGGTGACTGAAACTGCTACTGGTGCCAGCTGGGCTCTGGCACCTGCTCAGGTGGCTGCACTTACCCTGACGAGCTGAGATAAGACAGAGCAGTGGCAGCAGTGTGGGCTCCTGCATGCCTGGTGGGGGTCACTGCTCTTTGGGAGAGCTGAGAGGTAAATCGTTCCCCAGACCCTTTGGATGTTGGGTACCTGGGTCTCCCTTCCCTGCAGGAATGGTTGGGTGAGAGTTGGTGAATGCTGCTAGCCTCTGGGCTGGTGAGGGGAGCTGGGAATGGAGCCAGGTGGAAAACAAGGGTGGTTGGTCACTAATGCCTCACTGGAGGCTGTCAGGGCAGCTGGGGCCAGGGTCCCTCCCAGAGCTGCTCCTGTGGGGCTGTGGCTTGGATGGCTCTGAGAGTGTGGGTACTCCTTTAGCTCAGACCCTTTTGGGTCTCAGGTGTTATAGGCAAACCTGTGGGTACAAAGGTGAGGCTTCTGTGGACCAGATGTAACGTTTTCATGCTGCTCGGTTGAGGATTTACCAGGTTCTTATCTCTAGAGTGGTGGTGCTGGCCAAGGGACCAGGTGGGGTGGTGGCACAAGTGATTGGGCAGGTGGGTGAAACCAAGAGAGGTAAAACAGCAAAGGGAAGGGAAACATGTCCACAAACACAGCTCTTAGCCTGGTGGCTGGAAAATCTGGAATCCAGCAAGGAATGTGCTGGGAGCGGAGAGCCTGTTGTGCAGATGGTGCAGAGGGACCCAGTGAGAAGTATTTGGGAGGCTAATCATGGGACAAGAGAGGAAAATAGAGATAAAATAGCCCAAAGAGGTGAAAGCCATGAAAAAAACCTACTTTCAGTGACCAGGTGGTAAGTGAGGAGCTGGTGGAGGCTCTGAGGGGGGCAGCCAAGGCAAGGGAGGGCAGGTCTGTAGGATGGGCCAGAGCAGAGCCTGGATCTTCCCCAGATGTGTTGGGAAAGATGGGAGGAGAGATTGCACCAAAACTAAACCTTGGAGTGGGAGGAGAAATGATGAAAGAAACCCAAATTTCACAACCCCAAAGGATCAGGGACAGCAGCCACCACTGCTGGCCCCAGGTACATCCATCCTGCGCTGTTGGAGAGGGGAAAAATGGATGAGTGGACTGGGAGTTTGGCACATGCCACTGGACATTGGCAAGTGTGTCTGTGTGACCCCCCCCCCCCCCCCCTGATGGGCAGGCAAGAGTCTGCATCGGGAATGAGCTGGAGGGACCCGAGCCCGGCCCAAAGGGCTGGATTTGAAAACTAAAGGTTATTAAGGCCTGTAGGAGAGTTTGGTTCCCAGCAGCAGCACTGGAGAGGAACCCTGAGCTTGGTGGTGAAAGCCTGCGTGTGCAGCCACAGGTCTGGAGGTTCAGGCTGGGGAGAGGAGGAGTTGGGGGAGGTGCTTGTGTCACTACTGAGATCAGCACTGGGACAGGAGTGTCTGCAGGGTGTTCGGGAGCTCTGCGTGCTCCAGCCCTGGGCATCGTCCCTCTCTCAGGGGGAGCGGCTGTGGCAGGGCTGCGCTCCGTCACGGCAATGGGCCGGGGCCGCTGCCTTGGCTGCCTGAACAAGGCTGGAAACAGCTCCCTTGGAGCACAGAGGTGCTGGCAGTGCTCTGCACTCCGGGGCGTTGGGAGTTTCCTGGGGGAGCTGAAATACATGACCCCGCCTCACTTGCCAGTGCATTGGGAAACGGTGTTTCCAGCTGCCTTGGCAAGTCCCGAGGCGTGAACGGGGAAGTGAGAGCGGGAAGTGAAACAGCTGCCTCTGCCCTGTTCCTGCTTCCCTGTGTGGTGTTTGTGCAGCTGCAGCTCCGGAGCGCCGTGGCCTCGGACAGCAAATCTTCTATACCGTGTCCCAGGGCTCGTGTGTCCAGTGGAGACAAGTGCAGAGAGGTTTGTGCAGCACAAGGCTTTGGTTTTCCTGCCGAGGAGGAGAGCTCATCCCCTTTCCCAGTGCCCAGAGTAGGAATCTACATTTACTTTCCTCTAGAAGCCTCTGTTTTGGGGTGGTTGTAACTGGGGGACGTGTGAGTGCGTTGGTCTTGCAGCCGCCTTGTCTGGTGGTGCTTGTTTTGGGGGGCAGAGAGCCAGCACCGTGCTGGGGGGCCCGCTGACCCCTCTGCCATGCTGGGGACGTGGGCAGAGCGGCTGGGTCCCCTCTCCCATGTCCCTTCTGCCTGCAGTGGGCAGCTCAGGGGCCCCATGGAAAAGGGGGTCCCAGCTGGCGGGATACGGCCCCGGGGCTGTTCAGTGCAGCCACCTCCCTGACTGATCCCTTTCTTCCTCCCAACCCTCCTCCTCTTCCCGCCACCGCCCTCCCCCACTCCTTGCTTTGTTTCTCTGCCTCCGCACTAGTCCTCCCCTCATCCCCTTCCTTCTCCTCCTTCTCCCACCCCCATCCTCTTCCTCTCCGTCTCCTCCCTGCTGCCTGAAGACGCCCCTCCCCTCCATTCCTGTCCCTCCAGCCCCTGCTCCCTGCCCGCTGGCTCTCTGGGGTGCTCGGGCAGGGGAAGGGGTGCCCGGGCAGACGGGGGTACTTGGCTGAGATCTTCCTCCTGCCTGCCCCCACAGCATCCCCCTGGCAGCTCAAGCCTGGGCAGGGTCCCCTCACCGGGTGTGCCTGACCCTGGGCCAAGAGTCACCGGTGCTCTGGCCAGTGCCAGCCCCGTGGTGGCCCAGCAGATGGGAGGGAAGTGAAGAGGGCCCCCGTACCCCAGATGTCTGCAGGCAGCCAAGCCCCTGTGGTTGGTGTTGCTCCCCTTCTCTGTCTTTCCTCACACTGGTTCTTCCCCATCATCCCATCCTCTTCCCTGTCCTATCCCATGTGCTGTGGCTGGTGTTCAGGTGTGCACAGCGCTAGCACGAGGGGGCAGCTGGGGCCGTACAGGGGTCAGCAGGAGCCAGCAGCTGCCTGCAGCACAGAGAGACCAATGTCCCTGGCCATGCTCAGTGTCCCTGTAGCCGATCTGGCTGCAGGGATGATGCCCAGGCACTGTGGGGTTTCCCTGCTCCAAAGTGGATGTTCATCCCACTGTCTTATGCTGGGCAGGTTCTCCTGGGACTGTGACAGGATCTCGCTCAGAATTTATCCCTCTTTTACCTCCCCCGCAGGATTTCTTTGTTGTAGCTGCAGGAATAATTGTATTTAGGAGAACACTCCTTCAGCGGGAGGAAGCAGCAGCTCTCCAGGCACATCCCTGCCTGTCCTCACTGGCTGCTGGTGGGGAAGATGCTGTGGTGGTGCTGGGACCCCCAAGCTGAGTGTGCCAGCCACCAGTGCTGAGCCCAGCACAGCCTCTGCCTGTGCCTAGCCCCACTGCTAGGCAGGCTGTGTCCTGGTGGGTCTGGGCCCTGTCCCTCACGCTCCCCGTGCCCTGTGCTGTTGCTGCTCCTGCCAGAGCTCAGAGCCACACTCATTTGTGACCAGTTCCCAAACTGTGCAGGCACTTGTTCCCTGGAGTCACTCCTAGGAGCTTGAGGGCGTGCAAGCAGCCAAACCCCAGCCCCAGGAACTAATAGCCCATTCAGAGAGGCTGACAATGGGCATGGATCCAAGTTTCCCTGCTCCTCCCTGCAGTGGAAACCCCATGATCCATTCCATCCCCGCATCCTGGGATGTGTGGTGCTGGGGACCCACGCTGGCATCACCTGTGTCAGTCTGGGCTTCTCTAAGGAAAGAAGTGATGGCTGGAATGAGCCCCTGCAGCACAGTGTCTGTGTTGGTGGGTGCCAGGGGCTCACAGCCGTGTCTCTCCCTCCTCAGCCATGACAGCGTAGGCCGGCGGCGAGAGATGAATCGGTTCAGCGAGTGCGGGACGCAGACGGACGCGGTGGTGGTGCTGTCCCTGGCGCAGGCTGCAGTCCTGGGCCTGGTGTCCGATAATGAGCTGCTCGGGGCCACCGTCACCCCTACTGGCTTCTTCCCGGGGCTGGCCGGGGAGCAACTGGACAATGCCACCATGGAGCCTGGGGACCCTGAGGGTGAGGAGCAGGCGCCTGGGGATGGGCAGGATGAGGACGCCCTGGAGGCAGAGTCCTCCCTGGAGAAGCATGCCCGGAGGAGGAAGAGGCCACCTGTGAGGCTGGTGCCCAAGGTCAAGAGTGAGAAGGCAGAGGTGGAGGCTGAACCACCATACAACGCGTCCGTCCCTGGGGACGAGGAAGGCGAGGGGCAGCATGGCCATCCGCCCCCGCCCCCAGAGCCCAGCCAGGAGTCGGCAGCGCAAAGCGGTGCCATGAAGATGATCGACCTGGACACCTTCAGCAGGAAGCCCCGACGCCTGCGGCACCTGCGCCGGCATCGGGAGCTGGAGGGCACCGAGCGCCGGCGCAGGGGCGGTGACCTGGCCAGCAGCACTGTGGGGGCCCCACAAACCTTGGGCACCTTCGAGGTGGCCGCCCCATCCCCTGGTGAGGTGGAGGCTCCTGCGCCGGCATCCCCCGAGCAGGTGAAGAGTGAGCAGGGCTGTGGCTGGCAGGAGCCTGGGGAGCTGGAGGCGGCCGGCGGCACCAGTGAGCACAGCAGGAAGGCGCAGCTGGACCGGCTGGACATCAACGTGCAGATCGATGACTCCTACCTGGTGGAGGCAGGGGACCGCCAGAAGCGCTGGCAGTGCCGCATGTGCGAGAAGTCCTACACCTCCAAGTACAACTTGGTGACCCACATCCTGGGCCACAACGGCATCAAGCCCCACTCCTGCCCACACTGCAACAAGCTGTTCAAGCAGCCCAGCCACCTGCAGACCCACCTGCTGACCCACCAGGGCACGCGGCCCCACAAGTGCGGGGTGTGCAGCAAAGCCTTCACTCAGACCAGCCACCTGAAGCGGCACATGCTGCTGCACACCGACATCAAGCCCTACAGCTGCCGCTTCTGCGGCCGCGGCTTCGCCTACCCCAGCGAGCTGAAGGCGCACGAGGTGAAGCACGAGAGCGGGCGCTGCCACGTGTGCGTGGAGTGCGGGCTGGACTTCTCCACGCTCACCCAGCTGAAGCGGCACCTGGCCACGCACCAGGGCCCCACGCTCTACCAGTGCCTGGAGTGCAGCAAGTCCTTCCACTACCGCAGCCAGCTGCAGAACCACATGCTGAAGCACCAGAATGTCCGGCCCTTTGTCTGCACCGAGTGTGGGATGGAGTTCAGCCAGATCCACCACCTCAAGCAGCACTCACTCACACACAAGGTAGGGACTAAGGGTTCTCTTGGGTGCTGCCCTCATCATGCCCAGAGGAGATGTGCCAGTGCTGGATGTGGGTGCTGGTGGACAGGAGTGTCCCAGTGCCCCCAGTCTCGGGAGGAGATGGCTGGTGCAGGTGGGCAGTAGCACCTGTGGCTGGCATTAGCTGGGGTCACCAACGTGTAGTGAGGGGGTCCCTGGGACCCAGCCCCTGCCCTTCTGGGGGTTCTCTTCCTCAGGGAGGGAGTTTTAGACCTGCTGCAGGGTAACCTGAGGAGTCCTGTCCAGGAGCTGTCACAGCCCCTCTGGGCAGGCTATATGTGGATGTTTGCCCTTTTGCAGGGGCTCTTTAATGGGGAGCAATTGGGCTGAGCCCCAGAGCAGAGCTGGCACTCAGCTGCGCTTACAGAGCCTGTGCAGCCCCTGCCCACAGCCCCTGCATGTTGCTGGGCTCAGGCCAGGCTGGGCTCCCAGCTATACTCTGTTCTGTGCTCAGCACAAGGAGCCCATCCATTGCCCATGGGGCCCCTTCTCTGCTCTTGGCACCACTCGTGTGTCCCCAGTGCCTGGGGGTCTGCCCAAGCTGCCCCCCGGCCCACAGCTCTCCCACCCCTGGCAGGGCGTGAAGGAGTTCAAGTGCGAGGTGTGCGGGCGGGAGTTCACGCTCCAGGCCAACATGAAGCGGCACATGCTGATCCACACCAGTGTCCGGCCCTACCAGTGCCACATTTGCTTCAAGACCTTTGTGCAGAAGCAGACGCTCAAGACCCACATGATCGTGCACTCACCGGTGAAGCCGTTCAAGTGCAAGGTACCAGCGGGACTGGGGGGCTGATGGAGCCGGGGATGGGGGAGCACAGGTCCTGCTGTGCTATGCCCCCAGGAATCTGGCCAGGCTGAGCCCTTAGGCATGGAAGCAGCTTTGTGATGCCTCCCTTGCTCGCTTGGGCATGGAATATCTGCTCCAAGCTGTGATGGGAGCATTGCTGCTGCTGGAATGACAACCAGTGCCTCTCTCTGACCAGTGCTGGATGCTCTGGAGCTCCCAGCAGCATCAACACTGCATCCCCAAGCCTCCCACACAGAGCGGGAGGAGGAAGGGAGCCCCGTTATTCTTGGCAGGAGCCACAAGGGCAGCAGCCCCATTACTCTTGGTGGGAGCCACAGGGGACCCTGGGGGCCAGGTCAGCGCTGCAGAGCCTTTGGCAGCTCTGGGGGCTGACCGTGGGCACGCTGCCGGCAGGTCTGTGGGAAGTCCTTCAACCGCATGTACAACCTGCTGGGGCACATGCACCTGCACGCCGGCAGCAAGCCCTTCAAGTGTCCCTACTGCTCCAGCAAGTTCAACCTGAAGGGCAACCTCAGCCGGCACATGAAGGTCAAGCATGGAGTGATGGACATCAGCCTGGACAGCCAAGGTGGGTCCCTGGCGCGGACTGGGCATCGCGACTGCCCCCAGCAGGGCCCTTAGTGCTGGGAGCTGGGCTGTGCCACGGTGGCTGTGGCAAGTTCATGTCTTCTCACCCAAGGACTACCCCCACAAGTGGCCCACATCAAACAGGGCTGTGGCTCCCGGGGAGTTTTGGGCTCCAAACACAGGGAGGGGGGAGCTGCTGGCCCCAGCCCTCGCCACAGGTCCATCACTGTGTCCCTGTGCTGACTCCTAGATGCCATGATGGAGCTGACTGGGGCTGACCACACCGAGCTGGATGGCCAGCAGGAGATGGATGACTTCGAGGAGGAGAACTCTTACGGCTACGGGGCTGTGGGCAACCCCCCCGATGAGCACACGCTGGCCGAGCAGGCCATGAAGGAGATGGCCTATTACAACATGTTGTAGCCAAGGCTGGTGGGGCTGTGGGGGCTTGGTTGGGGTTAAGGGGGGCTGCAGCACCCAGCCAGGCCCCCCAGAGCTGGAGGGATGGCTTCCACTGGGTTTGGGGAACACAGGGATGTCCAGAAGCCTTTGTTGCACCTGCCTTGGCTCTGTTGCTTGCCCCCCTGCCCCTGCCTGCACCCTGCACCTGGTGACTTGAAGCTGCAGGCAGGGGAGGCATGACCCAGCAGATCACTGAATGAGTAAGGATGGAAGGGGCTGCTGTGGAGCAAGATGATGAGCATCACTAATTATTCTACCTCCTGGGTTCCCCCCTCGGCTGCACAGGGGTTCCCCCTGATGGGCAGAAGCCCCTGCCTGCGTGAGGAGGTGGGTTTGCGTTTCACACTCACCCCGGGGCTCCCTCTGTCAGGCCCTGGGACGCAGAACAGAGTATTTTCGTAGAAGCTCAGGGTGCAGTCAGCGCCCACAGCTCCAGGTCTGGAGCTGCAGCCAGCGGTGGATCCGGGGGAGGCAAACCCAGCCCAGCCCCAGCAAATGATGGTATTTTGAAAGTAATTTATTTTTTTCAGATGTGCCGCGTGGTTGGATTTATCTTTTCACTGAGTTCAGTTCCCTTCAACCAATGTGCTTTGTAAACCCGTGTAAGCTGTGTGGTCTGTGTGGGGACAGGGGGTTGTGAGGGGCTGAGGACCAGAGCGGGGTCCTGGGTAGAGCCCCCCACTGAGGAACTGGCACCCCCTCCTTGCCCCCCAGCTGCTCTGGGGCTCAAGGAAAAGGCTCTCACTGGGGCAGCCTGGGAGGTGGGGGTTTGCCCCCTCCATGCCCAGGGATTTGGAAGGGAAGCAGCTGGGGCAGTGCTGAGTCTGGGACCACTCTCTGGGCCCTTCACTCTCCTTGCTGTGGGGCAGAGGACTTTGCAGCACCCACAGCATTGCCCCCCAAGTGTGCCCAGAGCTGGATAGGGTCCTGGCATCAGGACCTGGGGACCAGCCAGGGCACGGGGTCGGGGACAGCCGTGCTGACCCCACACATACCCTACACTTTCTGTCAGTGGCTGTGTTCCATGAGGCTGAGCACCATCTGCCCCATCCCCAAAAGCCCTGGGGTGGTTCTGGGTGTGGCACCACTCACTCCCATACAAAGCAGTGTGCTTACTACCCTTGCACCCACCTTTTTCCCCCCACTATCATCCAGCCTTGGGGCAGGATGGAGATGGCCACAGCCTTAGCCAGCCCCAACCCCTCCTCAGTATGACAGGGCTGTGGACCCCCACATGCTACCTTCAGGCCAATGCCAAAATGCTGGAGTGCACAGCCCCCCCAGGCTGGCAAGGCTGAGCTGAGGGGTCTGGCTGCCCCCCTGTGCCCACACTGTAAAGCTGTGCCATATGACATGCCATGGCTGGGGAGATATTTAATGGCACCACTTGGTTATGGGGTACATGAATCAGGGCAGGACAGACACACCCCCACACACCCCCCACCCCCATCCCTACACACCCCTGCTACAAAGGCTTGAAAAACACTCCTAAGAAAACTTTAGAAAAATTATTCAACTGTTCCTGAGCTGTGTTGGGGAGCTGGGTGGGGCACTGGGCCCCTCCCAGCCTCATCCATCCCAGAGACAGGGAGGCTGTCCCCTATTTCTTGCCCAGAGCCTTGTCCAGGTTGTTCTTGATGGCATCGAGGAAGTCGGTGGTGTTCACAAAGTGCTCATTCAGCTTCACACTGGGGAGACAGAGAGGGATTGGTGAGGGTCCCTGCCCGCCTCCTCCCACAGGCACCACAGCCCTGAGTCCAGGATGTGGCCCCTGCCCAACCCAGTCAGCTGTGAATAGCCACCCTGAGTCCCTAGGGACTGTCCAGAGGCCAGTAGCTGCCTGTGGCCACTGTGCACAGCCAGCTCCTGGTCGCTTTCCTACCCTCGTGGCTGCCCTGCAGGGCCAGCCCATCCTCGTGGTCATGATGCTGCTCTTGTGGCCACCCCACAGGGTTATTCCACCCTCACAGTCACCCACACAGCCACGTTGCCCTGGTGCAGGTGGCTGCCGCCCTGCTCTGCCCTGAGAGCCACCCTTACTTGGCAAGGCCATGGATGCAGCCAGCAAGGTCCTTCGTCATCGTCCCGCTCTCCACTGTGTCCACACAAACCTTCTCCAGTGTCTGCGCAAACCTGGGGACGGCAGCGCTGTGGCTCCAGCACGGCTGGCACCACGGGCCCTGCCACGACTGCGACCGGAGCAGCTGCTGGCAGGGACCCTCGCCCGGGGATCCCCACCCCACCCTGCTCACTTGATGAGGTCAGGGTTACTGTCCAGCTTGCCCCGGTGCTCCAGGCCACGTGTCCAGGCGAAGATGCTGGCGATGGGGTTGGTGCTGGTGGGTCGTCCCTGCGCAGAGAGAGTGGTCAGCTGTCTGGTGTGGGCACTGTGCTGTGGGCAACCCAGCACTGGCAGAGCACACCCACCTTCTGGTGCTCCCGGTAGTGGCGGGTGACAGTGCCATGGGCGGCCTCGGCCTCAATGGTCTTCCCATCCGGACACACCAGGACGGAGGTCATCAACCCCAGGGAGCCGAACCCTGCAGTGGCATGGGGGTCAGGACAGCTCCCAGGGGTGATGATGCAGAGTGCACCACACCCTACCCTGCCCCACCTTGGGCCAGGATGTCGGACTGGACATCCCCATCGTAGTTCTTGCAGGCCCAGACAAAGCCGCCGGAGGATTTCAACATCTGGGCAACCATGTCGTCGATGAGCCGGTGCTCGTACCAGATCTTTAGCTTGTCAAACTCCGTCTTGTAGTGCCTGGGAGCCCAGGCCAGGGGTCAGCCATGCTCACCCCAGGTGGGTCTCACTGCCAGCACCCCCAGGACAGCCCCCTCAACAGCCCAGAGTCCCCCCCAGGTCCATACTTATCGAAGATCTCCTGGAAGATGTCCTTGAAGCGCCCATCGTAGGCCTTGAGGATGGTGTTCTTAGTGCTCAGGTAGAGCGGCCACTTCTTCTGGACAGCATACTGGAAGCAGCTGTGTGCAAAGCCAGAGATGGACTGCAAGGGAAGCATGTGAACCTTGTGGGACCCTGTCCCTCAGCCTGGCACCTCCCCCAGGGTGGCAAGGCACACTGCCCTGCAGGGACCCCTTGAGCCCCACCAGTACCTCGTCCGTGTTGTACATGCCCATGCCCACGCCGCCGCCAGGGAAGTTGAACACCTCCCATTCCTTGGACCCGCTGCCGTCCTTTGGCGTGAAGACCAACTTGAATGTCCCAGATTTGTTCACCACAAAGTCGGTGGCTTTGTACTGTGGGGGGCCAGGCAGAGCATCAGGCAGGGACTGAGGGAGCTGCTGGCCAGCCGCATGCTACCGGTCCCTGCGCTGGCTCACCTGGTCACCGTGGGCATGGCGGCCAATGGTGATGGGCTTGGTCCAGCCGGGTACCAGACGAGGAATGTTCTTGCAGATGATGGGCTCCCGGAATACCGTCCCCCCCAGGATGTTTCGGATGGTGCCATTGGGGCTCTTCCACATCTTCTTCAGCTTGAACTCTGTGGGGCATGCAGAGATGGGACCCCTAAATGACCCCCCAGCCCCCCTGAAGCACATGGCCCCTGCCAGCACCCAGCTCCACTGTGCCACAGGCTGCTGCCAGACCCTGCTGCCAGGCTGGCCAAGGGCAGGGACAGCCAGCATGAGATCATGACTGGCATGGAGCAGAGGTCAGTGTGTCCCCAGTCCCAGGCCCATGGGGTCCCGAGAGCACCCATGAGCCCCCCAGGGTGGGGAGAGGGACACAGCACTGGGAATGGTGCAGCCCCCAACCCACCAGAAACCTGAGCTCGCAATGGGAAGGCTCTGCTGACCCCAAGGGGCCGTGCACAGACAGGAGGCTCAGCACCCCATGGAGCTGCCAGCACCCCCCCACTGTGGCGGGAGCTCAGCCCCTTGTCCCTGCCCACCTTCCACCCTGGCTTCATCGGGCGTGATGGTGGCACACTTGACAGCCACGCTGTACTTCTGGGTGGCCAGTGCTGAGTCAATGGTGACCTGGTCATCTGTCTTGTCCCGGTGTGGCAGCCCCAGGTCAAAATATTTTAGCTGGACATCCACGTTGGGCAGGATGAGCTGAGGGACCAGAAGAGTGTCAAAGTGGGGAGACAGTGCAGGGTACTTGGGGAGCAGCACCACAGCCTGGCCAGCCCTGGCACCCATCCCGGCCCAGCGTGGCTGCCTGCCCAAGATGGTCCCCCTGGCCAAGATGGTTCTGCTGGCTAGGATGTTCCCCCCTGCCTTGAATAGGCCTCCCTGCGTGGGACAGCTCTCGCTGCCCAGGACCGCCTCACTTAAAGGTCCTTCTGGTAGTTGTGCCGACTTTACCACCTGCTTCCTGCAGACAGAGGGACAGAGGCGGGAGGGACAGACAGAGAGCAGCGCAGGGATCATCTGTTCCCTGTACAACCCCCCAGCTCCATTTGTGGCACACCCGCCCGTTCCTGGGGCAGGACCCCATCACCTTCTCCTTAATGAAGGCCCAGATGATTCGCGTCATCTCATCCCCGTCCATCTCCACCACCGGGTTTGCCACCTTGATCCGCTTGTCGGCATCTGGAGAGCAGTGGGGGGGGGTGTTAGGGGTGCACCCCTGGTCCCACAGCTCCACACCCTTGTGTGGGGCCAGGGCATCCTGGGGGCTCTGTCCAGCCAGGTGTGGGTGCCACCCTGGCTCAGGGACAGGTACAGGTCAGGGGCAAGCCCCCTGCTGGGGTCTGGGCCAGTTACTGGCGCCAATACTGCTGGGGTGGGGGTCAGAGTGCAAAATCTGCCATGTGAGGGGGACAGGGATAGGGACACATTCCTCTCAGAGCGGGACCTGCATGCAAGCCAGGCTGACACGCCTCAGTGAGATCAAGAACAGGACCAGAACCAGGAGCAGGTGCAGTCCCGTGGGGCCAGACCCAGGCAGAAACTGGGGTGCAAATCCCTGTGTGGATCCTGGACCAGGACTAAACCCCTCTGGGTGCCATACATGTCTGTGGGTCAGGCTGTAAAATCCCACGTGGTACCCAGAGCAGAGGTGACCTCCCCCCACCCCGAGTGGGACCTGAGCATTGCCAGGCAGCAAAACTCTGCGTGGCGCCGGGAGCAGGACTGAACCCTCCTGGCGGCAAAATCCCACGTTGGTCCGGGACCTTGAACGAACCCCCCCCAAGCAGGTTCAAGCAGGTACGAGCTGGAGTGGAAAACGCCACGTGGAACCGGGACCAAACGCCCCAGGACCAGACCTAGCTACAAAACCCGGCGTGGGTCCGCAAATCCCCGCGGACCGTCAGTAAGCGTGACTCCGGATCCAATTTCAGACACCGCCCCCCCAAAAGAATC
>VZTH01012871.1:0-33475 GCA_013397815.1 Aleadryas rufinucha
CTTCCTTCCTTCCTTCCTCTGTTTCTGTTTCTCTTTCCTCCCTTTCTTCCTCTCTTTTGCTGCCACCTGGACATGCCCCTGCTGCCCCCCTGGTGCTCCCTTGCTTATCCTTCTGGCATCTGGGCTAGCAGCAGCAGAGATGCTCACAGCCCAGGGCTGCTCATACCATTTTTCACCTGGCTGCTGCCCTGTGCCATGCGTGGTGGCTGTCCCAGCCCAGCTGGGCTGTGGTGGAGCAGCACCACTTGCTCTGACTGATCAGGGTCCCCTGTCCCTTCCCTTGTCCCTTCCCATGTCCCTGCAGCCTCCAGGCCAGTGGGTGCTGGACCAAGGCACTGTGGGAGCTGAGACAGCAGCGGCGTGATGGGATGCATTTGCTGAGGGTCCTGCTGGGAGCACAGCCTGGGAACAGACACATGCAGGGGTCTGTTGCTGTGTGGGAACCTGCGCTTCGGATGGAGACAGTGGCAAGAGGAAGAGGGACTTATGGTTTGCTCACAGCAGCAGACACAGGAACACTGCTGCCTCTTGGCCCCAGCTTGTGGCATCGTGGCTTGTGCGTGTCAGCAGAGGTGACAATGGCAGCGCAGCTTTTGGTGCCTGCACCTCTCCAGTGGGGAGAGACAGAGCTTGGGCAAAAGGCAGCAGCAGCGGCAGTGAGCCCCGTCCTGCCCCCGGGTGTTTGGGACATGCTGTTCTCTCAAGCGATGATAAGGACAATCAATAATAAAAGCAGGCAGATGGAACGCAAGCCCGGCCTCCAGCCAGCGACCTTCAGGAGCTGGGTTACTGGAGCAGGCGCAGGCGTTTTGGCAGTGGCCGGAGCAGCGTCTCGTCGGGAGCCAGTGCAGGGTAAACACGGCTGCTGCAGCGTTCGGACAGCGCTGCCCGAGCGCATGGCTCGGCCACCAGCCCCCTGGCATGCAGCCTGATAGCACCGGGCATCGCGGCAGCTCAGGCACACGCTGTGCACCTTGGAAACGAGCTGGGACAGTAGCACAACTGCACGGAGCTTAGGGCTGCGTGTGCCGCTGTCCCCGATGGCCGCGGCGGAGCGTGGCCCCGCAGCCCGCACATGCGCTGGGGAGGCGCAGCCGGCCGAGCCTCCGGAGTAACCCTGAGCGCTTACATAACCACTTGCCTGCACAAACCACTGCACAAACATGACCCACTCACTGCCGATCTCAGCAAGATCCTGATAAAGCAGAAAAACAGCAACCCCAGCCCAGTGCCTGGACACAGCTGGCCCAGGCTGCTTGGGGCTGTGACGTGGGAAGGTCAGCAATGTCCTTGCCAAGCAGCTGTGGGGCTCCAGCGCTGCGTAACAGCCTGGAAGGTTCGAGCTGGCCCAGCGCCCACACGGGCGTCTGCCTTCCAGCAGGTTCTGGCTCCTTCTGAGCTTCTTGGAGCTGCAGCGAAGCTCAGAGTTTTGCAACTTTCCAGGAGACAAAGGGCTGTGGGGCCACACACATTAACACCTCCTGCCCCAAGTGGAGAGTCCTTTTGTCCCCGGGGACAAAACAGCCTTTGCGAGTGGTAGGGGGAGATGCAGAGGATCCCAGCCTCAGGCTGGACTGTCTCTGCCTGGCGGAGACACAGGCTGTTTCTTTCTTTGCTGCCCAAAGAGCACTTCCTTCTCCTGAACATTGATGTGACAAGGGGTTTGGGATGTGCTATCTCATGTCCTCTGTTTTGGGGACAGGGCAGCATCACTCCCATCGGTACTCTCAGTGGGGGGGTTCTGGCCATGGCACTCCACAGTGCTGGCAGGCACTCTGTCCCTCACATTCTTCTCTCCCCATCATGGGGCCTGGTCCCTATCCGAAGCCTGAATGTGACACCGGCTGACTTCAGCTCTGTCAGCTCCATCTGGCAGTTCCTGCACTGCTACGGCTATGTGTGACCCTCTCTGGTCACCCTAAGGTCCTGCCCCATCAACTTCCCTTCAGGAGAAGTCCTTCCCTACGCCTCTGCACCTCACCTTGCCCAGGGCTGCAGCTGGACCAGCACAGGGACCTCCCCGCTGGCACCACATGGAGGAGCTGCCTTGGTTGGGCTCTGGAGATGTGAAGGCTGCTGCTGGCATTGTTGGGAAGATGTGGGCATCACGGCTCCCTTGTGGAAGACCAAGTCTTGCACAGCACAGCTGTGTGGGAGAAGAGGAGCTTGTTCCTGAGCGCAGCACAGGACAGCGGGTGCTTCAAGGCATGTGCTTCCCCATCTGGATTGGGAAACCCTTCTTATTGGCATCTCCTGCCCTGCACATTGCTCCCCTTCCTCTGGTCACACAAAGCAGGACAATTTCTCCAGCCCTTTGAGTGTCTGCAGCAAAGACCCACTGAGAAAAGCCTAAAAATAACCTAGAAATAGTGGAGAAGAAAAAAAGGGGCTCTTTATTGCTTAGCCAACAGGAGAACCAGTCATTGCCTGGCAAAAATGAGAGAGGAACTGGGAGCTAAAATAACATCTGCTTGCAGGGAGCCAGCCCAGGCGGCCACGTTCCCAGGTCTCCCGCGGGCAGGAGCAATGCGCTGCCGCCTGCGTGGGCCGAACGCGTGGGAACTGTGTTCCTGAGCCACATCCAAGAGCTGCGCCCCGCCAAGCTCCCAGTGGGGATGCAGGGACCCCTCCCTACACCAGCAGGATGCTCTCCACCACTGCCAGGACAGCTGCCTGTGGCCCCAGGAGTCATTCCCCTGCGGAAGATAGCAGGATGAGGTTTGTCCCAATATACTGGATATAGCTGGTGCCACTGACCGTAGGCTTAGGCTGCTGGGCTTCCAGCAGCTGCTGGGATGGGGAGCAGGGATGTGGCTGGGGAAGCCTGGAAGAAGCAATCAGAGCAAGGGGAGCCAGGCTGTGCGTGTCCCCTTCCTTGGTCTGTCCCAGCTGTGACCAGCCTGCTCACTATGATGGTACCCTGGGTCTGACGGGAGAGCTTCGCTGCTGTCTCACCAGGTTTCGCTGCAGGAATGGGCAGCTTTTCACAGTGAGTGGGGGAACCAACCCCTTCATCCCACTCATAGCAACCAGGCATGCAGACTGTGGATGCCTGTGGCTTTCACTTGGAAGGTGCTGAAAGCAATCAGAAAACAGAGTTATATAAAAAATCATTTACAGAGTCTAGTCAAGTGGATCCGGCACAAGCCCAGCACATCCCGTCCCTCCTGTGGCATGCAAGGCCAGTTCCCTGGGGCAGGAGCAGCTTGCCTAGGACAGCCAACAGCTTTGCTGGGCCCTCCCCATCATGGAGAGCAGCAAAGCCAAGTGCTCCCCATGTCAGGAATCTCTCTTCTGCTTGACCTCAAACACTCCTGCAGACCTGGAGTAGCAGAGGTGGCTCTGGCAAGCCCAGCTGCAGCAGCGATAGCTTATCTGCCACTCTGTGCTCTGCTCCTCTAGCAGAGCAATGTGACTGCAAAGTGGTAAATAAAACACTCTGGGCTCTGCTCCTCCTCAGCACGCAGCAGCCGCATCCCTTAGGGGTACCACTATTGTGATGTTCACACTGGCCAAGTCCTGCCTTTGCAAAGCTGCTCCTGAGCCCACAGGGAGCAGTCTGGGTGGCTCTGCCCTCCCGCAGTCAGGAAAGCCCAGAGCACTGAGCATCATGACTGCTTTGGAGCCTCTGACCCTGCCTGTTCTCCAAAGTGCATGGTGCGGAGCTGTGGCAGGTACACCGTTTCCCAGGACACTCTGTCCCAGGCAAAGGCAAACCTCGCTGGCTGTCACAGAGTCTGCCCTCGTGTCTAAAACCTGTCCCACCCTATTCCCTCCACTGCCTGCACAGTCCATAGGGCTGTTCTTGTCAGCCCTGGGGCTCTCTCCAGCCCCTGCCCATGGGGAGGCGAGTGAGCAGCAGGAGAGCTGCCTTGTGGGACCTGGTGGCTCAAGCTGGCTCCAAGTTGTGCCAACCCTGGGGCAGTTTGTAGGACCATGGTGTCACAAGTCGGGCACCAGAGGGAGGAAGAGCACTTGCCAGGCTCCCAGGGCTGCCTCTGTCCAGAACACAGGCTCTCTGAGAGGCATCTGGACACGGCCACACGAACACCCTGCCTCTGTGTGTCCGGGCCACTGTCTCCTCCTGCTCCTCGTCGTGCATGGTGACTGTGCCCTGAGTTAAGGTGTGATGCCCTCGCTTCCTGGAGGCCAGGAAAGTGAGGCAGAGCACTATCCTGGGGTCTGGACCCTCTTGGGCTCAGGGGCTGTGTGGACCATCCTGGTCCCCAGGGAAGTGACACCTCAGTGCTGCAGCCCCAGCCATCCCTTTTACCTGGGGAGGTGAGGCTGCCTGTCCCTGCAGAGGCTCAGGTGCTCAAAGGTAACCTGGACCCACTTCCCATCGCTGCCCTTTGGCAAAGCCGTATGATACACTCCTTGGAACAGGGCTTGCAGTGGCCTTGTCCTCTCCTGTTCCCTGCCCCAGTTCCCAGTGGATACGAGTCAGGCGGAGCCGGGCTGCGCCGGGTGGCGGCGGGGCCTGACCCTCGCTCCTTCCCCGCGGCGGCCGCGGCTGGGAGCAGGGTGCGGCCGGGCGGCACCTGAGCTGTGCTGTGCTGAGCTGTGCTGGGCTGTGCTGAGCTGTGCTGTGCTGGGCTGTGCTGTGCTGTGCTGTACTGTGCTGTGCTGAGCTGTGCTGAGCTGTGCTGTGCTGAGCTGTGCTGTGCTGTGCTGGGCTGCCCGTGGGTTGCCCTGAGCCGGAGCCGTGGCCAGGAGGTGGCAGCAGCCCCTCACCCTGTGCCAGGCCAGGGGTGTGGGGCTGAGACCCCTCCAGAGAAGCGTTCCCGCTGCTCTGTTTCCCTCTCTGGCAGCGTGAAGAGGCGGAGCTCGGCCCTGGGCTGGAGGGCAGCCGGACTGGGGGAGCTCCAGGGACGCGTTGGGATGAGGATGAGGGGACAGGGCGGCTCTGAGCGGCACAGCAGGGCTGTGGTTTAAGCCCTGCACAGCGTTGAGGTTTGAGGCAGCAGCGTGTGGAAGTCGGAAAGAACAAACTGTTCAGCCGCCAGCCCTTCCAGCTTCTGCTTTCGAAGTTATCTAACAGCCCAAACAAACACAAAAGTGCTGGCTCAGCCGCAGCTGGCTGGCCTGGTCCGTTCGTGCGGGACACAGCCCATCCCATTCCTAATCCTGCAGCCCAGCCTTGCCGGGTCATTGCTTCTCCGTGGGTGGGTAAGGGGCTCTGCTCCCCCGCTCCTCACCACAGCTGTGCAACCCCTTCCAGTGCCACCAGTGATGCCACTCGGGCAGCTTCCTGGGATCCCATTCCAGTGATGACTGGTGGTCACTTTTCCCTGCAGAGATGGACAACCCCGTGGCTCAGAAGCTCCCTTGCACTCTGCTCGGTCCTGCTCAGCCCCAGCAAGCAGCACGGGGTCGCCGTGGAGATGCCATTTGCTGCGGCAGGGAGGCAGGATTGACACGGAGATGCCACGGCTGATCTGTGTGAAGAGGAGAGCACTGAGCCACCATCACTGGGTGCTTCAGGGCACCCACAGCTCTGGAGATGGGCGCAGGCTGCAGGAACCTCATGGTTCAGCCATGCATGGGGACAGGGACAAGCCTTCATGTCTCCAGTCAAGCTGTGGGATCAAGAAGCTGCCAGGTTGAGGGATGCAGGAGGAGATTGCAAATGGTGCAGAGGCAGGACAGAGTGCATGGAGAGCCCAGAGCAGGGTTCCATGAGTGACAGAAAGGGGAAGCTGCGGGCTGTGACCAGCTCTGACAAACAATGCTGGGCCGTGGTGTCTTGTCACACACACCAAATTCACACGGGGGGGGAGGGGCAGGTGGGAGGGGGAGCGGGGAAGGGGTGGAGAGCTCTGTTACGTAGAGTGTCCTCCAGCCTTCCTTCCTGTGGCCACGGGCTGAGGGTATATAAACAGTGGAGCTATAATTATCTGGGGTGGTGAGCAGCGCTCCCAACTGCTGGCTGCTGTGGGCACAGCTGGAGACAGCAGTGCAGAGCTCCTGGGGCTGGCACCAGCTCCACTGCTGCCCATCACAGCTCCTCCAGGAGATTTCTGTCATAGGGTAACTGTTCTCCATTGTGTTAAGGAGATCCAGGATGCTCAGTGTTTCAAAGGGCAAAACGGACACCTGAGAGTTTTACTGGACCTTGATCTTTAAGAAATTTGGGCCAGAGACACTCAAGGATGCCCTCAGAAGGCACCAATGCCCATATGAGTGCACTGCATCTCTGTGTGCAGGCAGATGGTTCCCCTGAGCACACCAGTGCATGTTCATCATGGGTGGGAGGAGAGGAGAAGCAGCAGCAAAGGCTGGCAATGCTGGGAACTGCTGGGGGGACTAGGAAGGGTGAGAGGGGGTTTTGGCAGGTCCTTGTGTTGGAGAAGTGCTGGTGCAGTGATCACACAGGACAGAAAGGGAAGGACCAGAGTGAGTTTGGAGGTTGTTCCCTGGAGCAGATGGAGGTGTGTGGCCTGGGGTGGAGGTGGCTGTGTCCCTCTGGGACATACACTTCACCTGCTCCCTTGCATGGCTTACATCATCCAGGTCAGGCTGAGGTAGCTCCAGTTTGGGCCATGATTTCTGGATCTCATGGGAAATGGTGAGCCAGGAGTGAGGAACTAAGTCACTGTGTGAAGACACCTGGTCATTGTAAAAGGCTCAGTCCAGGCCTGGCTGAACGATGTCGAAAGTGTTTGGGGTTAGTTTGTGCTTAAAATTTACAGCCCCTCCAGCCTCCTCACCCTCAGCTGAGCACAGTGTTTGCTTTTTCTTCCCTGCCTGGGCTCCATGACTGACAAATGCTGGGAACTTTCCATGTCCAACACAAAAAAACCAAAAGACATGCAAGAGAAAACAATGTTCACATTTGGAAGTAAAGAAGGAATCCATAATTTCAAAACCAATCCACACTTGGCAGGGAGCTGGGTAGGGAATGCAAACAGCCTCCTGAGCAAGCTGAATGGGTCACTAAAGAGATTCTGGTGGCTTAGCTGGGCTGCCTGGTTTGGGACAAGTGGTCTTGCTGGTCATCCTGGGAAGCCCAAAGTATGCCAAACTGAAGGAGAGGTTTTGGGGTATTTTAGGGCACTTTGGAGCAGGCCATCAGCTCTTGAAGAGCTCAGCGCTGGTGGGCACAGGGTGGGAAGTGTCAGGCCGTGGCTCCAGTGTCGGTGGTGACTTGTCACAAAGAGGCAAGCTGGGTCGAGCATGGGCACATCTCCTCCCATGGAGGGTGAGCTCCATGCCACAGACTGGGTGGTTTGGGCTGGCTCTGCCACCCTTGAGTCACATCCTCTGTCCCATGGCTGTGGATTCCTGGCTCCAGTGCTGCCTTGCGCCATTCACATCTCCTGGGGGTCTCAGCCCCAGCACAGAACACTGCACAGGAGTGCCTGGATGAGTCCCAGGAGCTTGGGAGGGCTAGCAGGTCTCATCTCCTGCTGCTGCATCCCATCTCTCACCCTGCCAAGCACCAGCTGAGAACAGCCTTCAGCCAGCGACAGACTGGGGATCCAGAGTGCTTCATCACAGATTGTGACAGCAGGGACACGTCCAGTGACAGGACACCAGCAGTTTGGCAGAGACCTCGTTCCCTTGCAAGGGAGAAGGGGACAAAGGATCATGTGCAGGCTCTGGTTACGATGGCTGCAGGCACAGACGTGGTCCCTGCGGAAGATCTGCAGGGGGTCAGGGCGAGGAGGAGCCCCTGCTCAGTGCAGTGGCCGTGCTGCTGCTGGCAGGACAGCCCATGCTCCTGCTAAGCAGCTCGGGAAGCCAGCCAGCACCTGCAGCCCCATCTCACCTGCCCTGCTCCTCCTCTCCTGCGGGGAAGGACAAACCTGGGATTAGCTGTTCCTAACGCATTCCAGATATTTACCTCCCAGGATTCCCGCTCTGAAGGACTTTGTTGATGAAAGACACAGACCTGGAACAGACTGTTTGGCTGACGAAAGACACAGTGGAAGTTGCCAGCAGAGCAAGTTCCCTATGTGCTTGCATCAGGTTCCCAGGTTTCACTGGGGTGAGGCACAGCCAGCACCCAGTGCCCAGCTATGCCCCTGTCCGTCTCTTGGACCTCCTGTCCCAAAAAGGGATGAGGAAGCAGCTGCTGCCATTTTGTCCTGGGGAGACTGGCAGGGGAGCTGGAGAGTACAGCTACATTCCATGGGAACCCTGGGAGCAGGTTGTTCTCCTCAACTGCTCTGGGGACAGTGGGAGCAGAGAGGGGGTTTGGCCCAGGGCTGTGCAGGATCTGTGGCTGGAGGGTAAGGTTTGAGGAGGGTGCTGAAGCTGGGGTGGGAGCTGATGTGACTCTGAGGGTACTGTGCTGCAGGCAAAGGCATCACCCTGCAGCACCAGCACAGGCTCACCTGCCCAGGTGGACACCTACCCACACAGGCTGACCAAGGACTTCTCCATGAGCACAGGCAGAGGGTGAACCTCTCCCACTGCAGTGATGCAGTCCTGGAATCACCCCTGAAGATGCTCGTCCAGACTCCACTTTCTGAGCTGACTCACAGTCCGCTTTCATCCTGGAACACCCCGTGCCTACGGGGTGCCTTTCCCAAGCAGCTGTGGTGGCGAGTGTTTCTTGTCAACAAGCCCTGCAGGTATCACACATCCCAGAGGACCCAGGGGCCTGCGGGGCCTGCAGGAGCAGCTGGGGCGCGTTGGGGTGCGGGCTGGGCTCGTAACACAGAGCATCAGCAAACATTTGTCCTTTCCCTGCCCTGTGGAGAGGATGGGTCCCCAGGGCAGAGTTGACCTCCAGTTTGTGTGAGCAGCATGGCACTGGGGATGGGGACCTGTAGGTGGTCTTGACAGAGGGGATCCCAGCAGGTGTTTCACAGTCCTCATTGGACTGCCTTGGGCTTGGCTTAAAGGTGGGTTGTCTCCAACCCAGTGAGAAGAGCTTCCCTAGTGAGATTCCATCTCCTCCTTGGTAGGAGAGTTAGACTTTGAAGATTATTGTGGGTCTCTTCCAACTCAGGATATTCTATAATTCTACTCTTTAAGAGCCTCTCTGTCCTCAGGAACCTGCCCCTATCACTCTCAGCCGAAGCTGGTCCCAGAGCGGGGTGTGGAGTGAGCCCCATCTCTGTGCGTCTCTTTTACTCATGGGTTGTTTTTCCCCAGCACAAATACATCTGGGCTGGCTCATGGGCTCTGTTTTCTTCTCTGGGCAGAGAGTTGTGCCAACAAAGCAAAGTTTCTTCCTTATCCCTCCCCTTCTAATTGTTTCCGTATGGATCCAATTTCACCATGTCCCAGAGCAGGCTTGGGTTCTCTGCTTACATAAAGTTGAAAACAAGGGCTGAGGCACCAGCTGTTGGCAGCAGAGCATGTCCTCCCTGCATTGTCCTTGGAGCAAAGTGCGGCTTGCAGGCTTGGCTCTTCCAGGTGCCTGAGACCTGTGGTCCTTCCTCAGGTAATGGGAGACCGAGGAACACCCATGTTGGTGCAGCAGGGCCCCAGGCAGGGCTGAGAAGTCGTGGCTGGGCCCTGTGATGAGACCTGGGCTGATCAACTGGGCACCACACCCCTGGCACTCCTCCCACCCCCCTCCTCTGCACCCTGTGTGCCTTCTCCTGGGACAGCCCCTGCTTGGGGCTCCTGGCACTGGGGACCACATCCCAGAAGAGAAACAACAAGCCTCTTTGGAAAAGGCTTGAGGCTTTTTGTGTCTGGTTCCTTTTCTGTCTCAGCCTCCTCCTGGCACATGCTGGGCTCTGGAGTGAGTCCTCACAGAGGAGCAGCGTCACCTGGCTGGGGGAAGACACACCTGTGTATGAGACACACATGGCAGATCAGGGAGTAGGGGGTGCAGCAGCCCCTGACTGTGCATCCCGGGCCAGTCTGGCAGTGTCAGTGGCAAAGATGGTCCCCACCAGCCATGGCCACACCCTGATGCTCACCCTCTTGTTGGAAGGAGCCAGCTGAGATGTGGTGATGGAAGGATAGGCTGGCTCTGGGAGGTGGCATGTCACGTGCCATGGCTTCACTGGTGTCTGGTGAGGCTGCTGCCCAAGCTTGCCTGTTCCTCACCTGCCCAGCATGACCATGGAGAGAACTTGTCATTCACTGGGTCATGGTCTAGCAGCATCTGTGTTTGCTTGTGTTTAGGAGAGCACTGTGGTCTTCCCTAAATCCTGTCTCCAGAGAGGGGGATTGCTGCAGCAGCCCTCTGCAGCCTGCGTCTGGATGCACAGCAAGAGCAAGCTGCTGTCTCACGTTGTTGGTGACCTCGTGCCCTGCTTGGCCAGTTCTGATATCACTGACATTGGAATGGCAATGCCAGGTGGGTGGCACCCCGGAGGAACCCCACATGGCATCGCCCAGCGGCAGAGGGTCCCCGGGTCGCTCTGTGCCGGGGAGCCCAGCAGCTCTGAGTCTGCTGCAGGCTGGGAGCTGCGTGCTGCTGCTGTGACTCAGTGGCTGCTGCCCCTCCCACGTGCCTGCAGCACTCAGAGGCACCGCGATGGCTGTGGGGTGCTGAGGCCCTTCCAATGTGCAGCTTGAGGGGCCACATGGCATAAGTCACATCAACGTGAGACGGGACAGGGAAGGGCTTTTGGGATGGAGCAGGGATTTGGTGATCTGGCAGAGCCGCGGAAAGCAGCCGGCTCCTGTCTCCCTGGCTGCCTGGGTGCCATCCAGCCTTGGCAGAGGGCAGCCAGTGCTCCCAGCACTTCCCACACACTCGGCCATCACACAGACTGTGTCTGGAGTGGCTCTGACATGACCTGGCTCCAGGGAAGCCCAGCCCTGTGGCTTGGGCTGCGCTTGGTCACCAATGGTGACTGCAGAGCTGGGGATGCTCCTGACTCACAAAGGCCTTTCTGTCTGAGGAGGGCTCACACCGTGATTGTCCCTGTCCCAGATTCAGTGCCATTGCACACACTGCTCATCTTTCCAGGACAGTGAAGGGGCCTTTGTGTGCCAGCACAGTGGCTCTGTCCCCATGCGCAGTCTGCCCCTCACTCCTTGGATCACACTGCTTTGTTTGCACTGGGTTTGACCAGACCATGAAGTATCTTCTCATGTGCATTGATCTTCCTGGCAGAGCTGTGTAGCGTGGCACTGCCAGGCAGGGAGAGACACTCGCTGGTAGGGCCTCTGTCTGCATCCATGCAGTGGTGTGTCCCCTGTGTCCTCACATCCCCATGGGACAGTGCCACTGCCTGTGTCCATGCAGTGGTGTAGGTTGGGGCACGATGGCTGTGCTGCTCAGGGGTGCACACCTCGGGAGGGATGATGTTCTGGCAGCTTGGGTGTCCCCTAAGGACTGTGGCAGGGTAGGAGGGGCTGGCTCTTGGGCTTCCTGGGCATGGAGCGGTGGTGGAAGGACTGTGCCTCTCCACCCAGGAAAGTTTCATCAGCCCAGAGCTGAGACAGGGCAGGGGCCATGAGTGATGGTGGCTGTCTCAGACCCCAGCTGCCCAGAGACCATCTGCAGGATGTCCCTGTGGAGCCCAGAGAATGCCAGCCCTGGGTGTTTTTGAAGTCAGGCCTTGGTTTTCCCAAGGGAGGATTTGCCCTGAGCCAGGAGGTGCAGAACCACCCACCCCAGCAGCATCACGGGGATGGGATTGTCCCCAGTGTGTCTGTAGGGCGTATGGAGAAGCCAGGAAGTTGGAGCAGATGCAGTCAGAGGCGATGGTAAGGGAGGGCTGGAGCACAAGGCACAACAGGAGAGCAGGCTTGGGAAAAGGCCAAGGCACAGGTTTGTGCTAGTAGCAGAGGCTGTGAGCAAGGAAATCTCCTTTGATTGCCTAGTTTGTTCTGGCTGGGCTCAAGAACGAGGATCTGAAGGATTCCCGTGAGCACCATCATTGGCCCCAGTACATGGTGTCCACCTGGGGCAGAGCCCTGTGGGGCTGGAGCCAAGTGGGACTGGGCGGGCGCAAAGCTGTGTCTGGACACCCCGAGCCCACAGAGACGCGCTGCCCGTGGCTGGATGGCAGGGATCGCACCCCCTATGAGAGCGTGCGTGCACACGTGTGTGCACACATGCCTTGTGCACGTAGCTCGATCCCACGGGATCTGAATGCCAGCAGGAGCGTGGGCGTGGGTGTTTGTGCAAGCACGCTTCTGTGCGTGGCTCAGCGCTGCGCAGCTCGCAGCGATCTTCTGTTATTCCTTGACTGTTTTTTTCTCCTCAAACCCCAGCATTTAATCGTTTCACACCCTGGGAACATCACTGCTTTTCCTGGCAGCCAGGCTGGTGCCCTGTGTGGGATGGGGGATGTGCAGAGCTGCAGGCACGTGGTCTCAGTGTTGTCCCCTCAGCGTATGCATTCTGTTGCTGAGGCGATGTGACTCAATGTGTGGGCTGGTTTGGAAATGTCCATCTGATGGAGCCATATGCCAAGACCTGGGCCAGGGGACACTGTGTCGTGGGCACCGTGGCCTTGCTATGGCCAGGGGTGAAGCCCCGGCCCTGAGTGCAACATCCCTGCCCACTGTCAGATGGGAAGGGCAGGATGAGGGAGCTGGGATGCCAACCCTCTTTTGGACACTGCACCAAGCAGGAGAAAAGTCTCTTTCCCAATATTAGCCACATGCTGCTGTTGTCTAGTGGGAGAGAAAACCACTGGCTGCACGTGTGTGCCAGCACATGCCTCAGCCCAGCTCACTCTGTGCCCCCTGATCCTCCCATGGCCCCAGGCTGCAGCAGCACATGTCCTCGCAGGTCACCTCAGCCATCAGGACGTGCCCAGCTGCAACTCCGTGACTGATGGGGCACAGACAGAGACCCTGCTCATCCTTGATGGCCCCTCTTTGGGGGCATCCTGCCACCCTGCAGCACTTTTCTCCCACCCCTCCTGCCTATTTCTTAAGGTTTCACCCTTCTTTCAACAGGCAAAAGCATCCACCTACCCTGCACCTTCCCTCCCTCTCCGAATCCCAGCTATTCTTCCTCTTGTTTTCAGCCAGCTACTATCCTGGAGTTAAAAATAACAAGGAATTTACAGCTCTCGACCTTGAACTTGGCCACACAGTTTGTGCAGTGTCAGCAGAGCGCTTGATGGCTCATGCTGGGTTTTCCTCCATCTCCACAAGTCTTTTCCCCAGGGCACAGCATTGGGATGCTGTCCAGACTGGCACCGGCTGAGAGGGATGCTGTGAGCTGGTCACGTAAGAGGATTGGGGCTTGCCACAGGCTCGGGAGCCAGGGGGGTGTGATCCTGGGAGTTCAAGTCCCCAGGTGTCATGGGATTTTGGGTTTTTGTCACATCTTTTCACATTCTCTCTAACGACATTTCCTTTGCTGATGTTATTAGCATGGATTTAGAAAGGTTCCCAGATTTTCTCCTCCATAATTGGGAACGCAGGAAACTCACAGGAAACTCGTTTCGGTGTTGTTGTCTTTAAAAGGAAAACTGAGATTGTCACGTAATGCTGGGACTCCTGCAGCCACAGTCCTCGACAAGGACCCCCAACCATGTGTGCAGGTCATTGCTATTTCAGGGACATGACGAGTGTCCCTTCACGTGCCTCTTACGTGGGGCAGACCCACCCTGACTGTGGCAGGACGCTGTCACAAGGGGGGCGTGATGGAAACAGGGAGGTGCTACAGCTCCACCGCACCCGTGGGACACAGATGCACCTGCCAGTGCACCAGTGGGTGTGAGACATCCAGACCCCTTACTCTGCCCTTTCTCCCACAAAAAGAGGTTGTGGACCATGGGCTGTGTACCCACCCTGGGAGGGGATGGAGGGGGCTGACGACCTGCCCACGTCAGTGTGGACCTGAGCAGGCAGCAGTGCTGCTGCATGGATGGACCAGTCTTTGGGAGCACCAGCCCCTGGCCGATGGTGGAGCAGGGACCATCGCCTGAATGGGAACATCCTGCACTGCTCCTAGTGCTTTTGACACTAGTGTCAGCTGTGACATTGAACTAGGTGGATGTGTTCATCCCTCCGGATGGATATGGTGGAGTGTGACCCAGCCTTCCCCTTCCCATGGTAAGACCAGTCCTGATGAAGGGTTCTGCCAGGTCCCCCAGGATCCCGTCCCTGCTGTAGGGTAGGACAGATTCCTACTGTACAAGGGAAAGCGTGCGAGGCTGTGCCATCCTCTCCCTGCCCAAATTAGCAACTTGGACCTTACTTTGACTGCTTCCTTGTGGGATGAGTTTGGAGAGTGTCCATCATTTGAAGAAGTAACACACTGATGTTACTGCAGGCCGATGGCACAATCCTTTCTGTGACAGGGAAGCCCAGAGCCCCTCGGCAGCACAACCTGCTGTGCTCTGCCTGCAGATGGGAACACAAAGCTGTTGTCTGCAGGTGCTGCTCGTGGCTGCCCTGCTGTTCACCATTTGGCTGCCGGTGTCCCAGCTGCCCATGCTGGTGTCAGCCTTGTGCTGAGTCCATCACTGTGGCCTCAGGTGCCAGTGGGTCCCCAGAAAGCTGGGCCCGCTCTCACCTGGTTTTAGCCAACAGCAGCTGGCATCCCAAGGGGTGGCTGCCAAACTGTCCCTGCATTTTTCAGTTGTGGCTGCTTCCACTGCCTGCTGTCTTCTTCCCCACTCAGCCTGGGGAGGCCAGGAGAGGGGAGCTGGAGGTGTCTGGCTGCTCTGGGTGTGGAATGCCATGGAGTCTGAGGATATCACCAAGGTGCCAAGCAGCTCCCAGCATTCTGCAGGAAGGCTGGGTGTGCTGGGCAGGGCAGAGGCTGTGGGCAGGGATCAGGCAGTGCTGCTGGTGTTGCTCAGGGGATACTGCCTGGGTACTTTTTGCCTGTGTTGTTTCCCGGAGCAGGGGCAGTAAGGTTTGGCTCATGGGAAGGGAGCCCACAGTGAGCGGGAATGAGTCATTGACTGAATTAAGCAGATTTATGAGGTTATTTCTCAAACGTGTGTGTCATGCCATCCTGGCTTGGCTGCACCACAGCACTGCTGCCAGGGCAGAGCCTGCCAGACCGCAGCCCTTCCAGCAAAACAACTCTAGCAGGCAATAAAACTGGGATAAACATGGCAGCACTGGCTTGGTCTGCACAGGAGGCCACACATCCACACTTTCCCAGGGCCAGGCTGCTGCTATTCACAGTCACTGAGGAGCCCTGGGCAGGGGGAGGGAGCAGGGACACACCAGGGCTCAAGGAGTTTGCGCTGTGGTTGGGGATTTCAAGCTGGAGAGTAACTTGCTGGGGAAAAGGTGCAATTTCTCTTGTTCCCTTGTCTTGCGACATCTGAGTTGCTCTACCAGGAGCTGGGGGCCACTGTTCTGCAGAACAGATGTCCCACTGGACATGCCATTGGGGCCACAAATCATCCAGGAAGGATGCACCGCTAGAGCTGTGGTGTCTGTGAGAGGCTCGGGACTGACTGTGGGATCATGCCAGCCCAGGGGCCCCAACAGGGACAGTGGGAAGAACTCAGGAGGTGCAGTGCCTGTTCCCAGAACAGGGCCAGGGTTGGGGACCCACAGCTGGGATTGTGCTTGGGTTATTCCAAGGAGCGTCCATGCCTGAGTAAAGGACACTGTTAGAGGATGGTCCAAAGGAAACACTCATCCATTCCTTTGGATGCTCCAAAGGAGACTGCAGGCAATGTTTCCCAGGTTCAGTTTTCTACCAGCACTACCTCTTAGCCATGAGGGTTAAACTCAGGTGTGCATCCAGCCTCTCCTTGCAGGTGCTGAGACTTTCCCGTCACCAATGAACTCCCCCAGAAAACATCACCCTTCCACTTGGATGGAACACCACACCCCGGGGCCACCACGGCCAGCCCTGAGGCACCCCCAAAGCAGGGACAAGCCTGTCTTGCTAAATGAGTAGAAAATGAGTCCTGGGACATTCCTGCCTGAGATTAATTTAAAATCTCCTAAAAGAGGTTACAACCTTCCAAGAAATGTGTCTCTGGGAAGCTGCCCAGTGGGAAAGAGGACAGACCCAGAACATCCCAGCAGTGAGAGAAGATTGAAAACAAGCTAGGAATAAAAAATGACTATTTATATAAACACGCTGGGCAGAAAAGCCAGCGCCTCAGCCTATGTTCTTTGGTTGTTGTTGTTGTTTCTAAAGCTTTGATTCGGAAACTTGCTGCTATTTATAGCCCTCCCCTTTCCCCGCAGTGGTTACTGAGCTGATCCCTTCCAGATGCTGGTTCCTCACTGACCTGTGCTGGGGGGGGCTATGGGGAGCTGGGGATAATTTTGCAGCATCGCAAAACTGGGGATACGAAGGGGAGGGGTGAACAGCCTCAGCACCCACGTGAGGGTGGGTTCACAAAGCACATGTCGGGAGCGAACTCACATGCAGGCGCCAAGGCTGCTCAGCTGCAAGAGCAGCTGCTGGGGAAAGATTTCTCCTGGATCCATTCTCCAAAAGGATGAAGGAATCCCCTATCATACAGCCCGAAGGAACCCCAACATTCCTGCAGAGCTTGGATGTGCCCTTGGCAGCTGCCTGTCCCTGGGACATCCCTGTGATGTCAACATCTCTGTCCACCTCTGTCAACATCTCTCCCCACCTCAGAAGGTTGAATGAGTTGTAGGAATCCCACGGAAAATATGAGTCTGGGCTTCCCTGCCTATGAGAGAGGTTTGGTGGTGACTCAGTGGCCTGTAACCAGGGCAGCAGCATACAAACAGGCAGTATGGAGCACAAGGGGGGGCAAGGGGATCCTGGATGGAGTAGGACATATGCTGGAGACTCAGGGGAGCTAGAATTGGTCCCTGGCTCCTTGGCTGGTGATGAGGAGGCTCATGGTATCTATCCTGCTCCATGATGAGGTGGGGTTTCAAGGCCTGCTTGAGAACCACCAATGAGAAGGTACTCTGTGTCTCAGGGGAGCAAGACGAAGGTTTCCAGGAGCCTGAAGCTGCTGTGTCCATGTATGAGCACAGTGGAGCTTCCCTAGGACAGTCCAGGCCCTCCCAGCTGAGATGCTGCAGCCCAGGGGAGAGCCAGGGGGTCTGGAAGCAGCCGTTCCTTTGTTTGGGTGCTCTCAGTGGGTGGCAATGAGCTGTGATTTTGGGCCTTTTCCCTGCCTTCTCAAGAAAACTGCTCCTGAAAAGCATCACAGAACAGCTCTGGTCCTACCTCCCCTAGGATTCCCCTGTTCAAGAACAGATGAGTTTTAAAACACCTTCAGCAGGTTCTGTGTCTGTGTGCTGGGTCAAGCAGAGACACCCTGGGGTGCCTGGCCGTGGGGGAGACTGTCCCAGGAGTGCTCCTGTGTATCCAGCTCTGCAAAGGAGGGGTGGGGACAGCCCAGCCTGGAGACTGGCCCGGTGCTGGAGCTAGGGGAGCTGGGGAGTCCTCCAGCGGAGCAGACCTGGGGAGAGAGAACTGGAAACAGGGAGTTTTATGTAATCTGATTTTAATAGAGGGGGATTAACGTTCTCCAGAGATGCTGTGAGCATTTCAGGATGGCTGATCCTTGGGAGCCACTGTTTGTACCTAGCTTCCCCCAAACCCACTCTCCTGATCCCATTCCCCTGGCCTGTGTACCCTGGATGCCTCCAGCTTGGCATCTCCCCTGGATGGTTTTGGAGTGAATCAGGATTTACCTGAGGGCACCGGGAAACATTTCACTTGTGAATAGGATGCTTCAGGGCAGCAGCGTCCTGGTCCTTGCTGGATGCCCTGGTGTGCCCAGGATGGAAAGGGAAGGAGGCAGAGGGAGCCTGTGCAGAGGTGGCTCTGCCTGAGCTACTGTCACTCGCCCAGCAGGGACACGCCGGGGGGAGGTACTGGCTAATCCAGAACCGGGCTGGAGAGCTGGGGACACCCCATCTCCGAGCCTGAACGTGCTAATCGTGACCCAGGCTCCACATCCCGCTGCCTGATGGGTGCTCTGGGAAAGCCAGAGATGCCCAGGCTTGGTGAGAAGGGGAGGGGGAGGTCGGGGGCCAGGCGGGGCCGGGGCCGGTGGCCAGCTCTGAGTCACGGCCTCGGCCACGCTCACCGCCGGCCGCCTGATGACGTCGTGTCACCCGATTTTGTGGGAGGAAGCAGCGAGCGCTGAGCTGTCGCCACAGCAACAGCTGTTTTTCTGCACGCCTGGGGAAACGATGATCCCATGGGATGTGCGTTTTTGGGCTGGTCCCTCCGCTTGCTCACCCCTAGCCTTGCACACACTCCTACGTCTTCCTCGGGGTACTAGCTGGGCTGAGTGGGCAGCGATATTTTAGGGCTTTTTGAGCTATTTTGGGCCGTGCTGTGAGACACCTTGAGCAGAAGGAAGCGACAGGTTTTGGTTCATGCTTCCAGAGCAACAGTTGGGTTGGGGATGGGGGTGGCCGGGGCGGGGCGGCATGGAGGGAAGCTCTGAGATGTCCGCAGAGAGCAGCCAAAGGAGAACCCGGGAGCTGTCGTGGCCAGGAGGGCTGGGAAGATGCCCATGGCTGTGCAACATGGTGGGGAGCTGGGGGGGATGCTGGGGAGGCTCCCCAGCCGCCCAGGGATACCGCCCTGGTGCAAGGGCTGTGGGATCAGCTGCTGGAGAGCAGCAACTCGTTGCTCAGCCCTGAGGATTTTTGTACTGTTTTCTGAGGCAGGCCAAAAAGTGGGTTGTTTTCCGAGAAACCCCCTGGCTCCGCCAGGCATGGGGACACCATGTGTGGGGACGGTGCCATCCGGCAGCTGGGAGAGCCGGCAGCGGGGCGGGGGCACAGCCATGGCACTGGCAAGGGGCTGCATAGCTTCAGCATTAAGGACAAAAGGAACTCCTGGGCTGATCCTGCAAGGAGGGGGTGAAACAGCCTGGAATGACCCGCTTTGGAGCAGCACACCCGGGTCTGTTTCCACCCCTCTGCGTGAGCCTGGGCACATCCTTCACCGGGGTTCCCTGTGCTCGGCGGGGGCCAGCGGCCTGCCGCTCCAAAAGCAGAAGTTGTCCCTGACCAGGCCCGGCACGAGGACGGCAGCGGGTGGCAGAGGCAGCTGCACGTGGGGGCACACTGGGCACACTGGGCAGTGCACGGCCGCCACGCCGCCAGCCTCATGCTCCTACTGCTCCCACCCATCTCGGTAAACAAGTCCCGGGAACGGAGATCTGAGTCATCCACCAGCTCGAAAACACCCAAACATGGTCATGGCCAAGCAGCAGCTCCTCCGTGGGCCAGAGCCCGGCGGGCCAGGCGTGGAAGGGGCTGCAGCAGTGCTGCGGTGCCTGGGCACAGCGGGGTTCCGTAGGACCCTGCAGTGAGGATGCAGCAGCCCTTCTCGGGACGCATCCACACAGAGTCATCAGTGGGACAGCCAGAGGCTTGAGGCTCTCTGTCATCCCATGGCTGTGACGTGCCCAGCTGGGCACAAACGGGGACGGCCCAATCCTGCCAGCGCTGCTGCTGCACACAGCCCCAGGCATGTGGTGTGCGTCAGCCCCTGCAATGCCAGTGGCACCTTCTGAATCTGCTCCCTGTCCAGGGAAGGATATGACAGACATGGGAATGTTACCTCTATGGCAAACACCTAAAGAAACCAGTTTAAATAAAAAAATAAGTCCTATTCTGCATGATTGCATTCAGCAGCAGTACAACACTGCTTGGGACAGAAGCTTTTTGGGGGTCCCAAGGCACCTCAACCTGGAGCGTGTGTGCAGAGTTCACAGGGTCAGAGCAAGGTAGGAGTGGGTCTGGAGTGGGATCCAGCTGGCTGTCTCCAGCTTCTAAAAATACAGGGCACAGCACATCTCGGCTTTCAGCCCACGGGCCCTCCCCACCAGACTCCTTCCATGCCAATGAGGCATCATCTGTGGGATCTGTTAGACCTGAAAATTGGGAGATTCCCAAAAGAAACAGTTCGCAGAAGCATGGTGCCTCTTTCCAAGTTTACAGTTTATTAAAAATAATCAGTCTTGCCTGATGCAAAAATTAAGCCTGAAACAGGAAGAAAATGTTTTGTATTTGATGTGTCTGGGAGTTGATCCTTCCTGGAAGTGGTTTGGGCTGGAAAGCCCCTTCAGCTTCTTCCTCAGCCTGCCCAGGCCCCAGTACCTTGTTCAGTACGTGTGGGGATGTGTTCCCCACCTCCACATGGTCTCTCACCAAGACATCTGGATGGGATGAGGGGGATTCAGGTGAGGTGGATTTTGAGGGCTGGGGACCCAGCTGTAGAAAATGCCCTGGAGGAGTTTGCCTTGTGTTGCTCACAGCTGGTGGCAGAGGGTGTGAGAGCTGGTGAGCAGAGCCAGGCCGAGCAGGGCAACTTGCAAGCTCATGGGGGGAGGAGATGGAGGAGACTGAAGGCTGAGCCCTGGCAGCATAACCTGCCAGTGATGGGTCCATCCCAGGATTGGGATGCAGTGAGATAGGCTGGAAGCAGGAGTACCAGGCCAGCCTCAGGGTTTGGTTTCTTACCTCAACCTTCCCCATGCCCTTTCCACCTCCGTCTGTCCTGCTGCCCTGTGGAGGTAGGAAGGGAAAGGCATTTTTGGCCTGGTGCCCACTTGTCACTGTGATGGGAGCAGCAGGCAGAGAGCAGATGTGCTTATATAGAGCACTGTGCCTGGCTCCTGGCACCCCGCTCCTGGATGCCACAGGGCTGAGCACACTGTGGTGACTGGCATGTGCCTGGGGTGGGGGTCAGATGGCCAAAGACCTTCAAGGTCTCTCTGGGCCATGAAGCCCTGTCACCTTCCCACCCCCAGCTGCTGGCCCCTCTTGGCCACGGGGGCTGAGCTGAAATGTCCCCAGGGTGGTGGCAGGGTGCAGGGGCTGGTTCTTCCAGCCCTAGGCAGAAGTTGGTGACCCCAAGCCATGGGGCACAGATGCAGCCCAAGGGTGGGCACACTGGCTGCCAGATCCAGGCCCTGGTTAGACACCCACCTCCTGGAGGGGCATTTTGTCTTCTTGCCTGAGTTCCTGCAGTCCTGGAAGGTCTGTCCTGGCCCCAAGCCAGTGCCTGGATTAATTAGTATTGTGGCATTCCCATGCTGCAGCAGTGCTGTTCACAGCAGCCTCTGGCTGCCTAATCGCGCCCAGCGTGTGTGCAGAGCGACCCTTGCCCCTGCCCCGGCCAGCTCTGCCACGGTGCCTCTGGGTCACCTGCCAGCAGAGCTTCCGTGGGGGGCAGACAGAGGGGACCAGAGCCAGGTCAAAGCTGTTAAAATGACACGTTCCTTCTCTGTTTCTCCAGTACAGGAATTCTGAGAGGTCACAGCCTCAGTGGCTCAGGTACTGCCGGGATGCCGCACACAGCCGCGGCACAGGGGCTCCGTGTGTGCTCACACGTCCCCACGTGTGTGCTCCCTGCCCTAGGCATGACGCCGCAGCCACGCGGGACTGCATGGACTGCAGGCAGACCTGCTGCTGCCACGAACCCCTTAGCATAATCCAGGCCTGGCTTGAAGCAGGGATTTGCCCCTGGGCTGAGAAGGACCTTCCTCCACTCCGTGCAGTGATACGATGGCATTCGGCAGGAGAGGTGTGAGCTCTGTCACAGCTGCACTGGACATGGCGAGACACAGCTGGGGCTGCCAGAAATGCTGCAGGGTGCTCTCAGGGTGCTCAACCCTGCAAGAAACAGGAGCAGCCCTGCTCCCCCATGGCATCCTGAAGGAAGCAGGCAGCTGGGGGCAGAGCAGGAGGGGTGGGTGCCCTCGCTGGGTGCAGGTTGTTGGTGCTGGGTGTCTGTGGGTGCTGGGTGCTTCTCTAAGTGTGAAATTATAGAAGAGTGAGCAGTTACAGGAAGCTGGGGAGTGTTTCCCTTTGTCTGGGACAGATGGTAAGCTTTTGGGTAGTACTGGCTCCCAGGCACTGCTCCACCACCCCAGGAGTTTTGGCACCCCCGTTTCACTATCCAGTAGAGCTGGGAGCTCCAGCTGTGCAGCAGAACCCCTCCAGGATCTGGATGTTGAGAATGATCAGGTGACATGGAGGGAGAGAGGTGGGCAGCATCCCTGCTCCGACTTCCTGACAGAGCAAAGCCCAGGCACTGCCAGCTGGGCTGGGCTCCAGCACTTTGGGCTTAGCTCTCTGGCAGCGCCAGCTCCGGCTGGAGAGGTGCTGGCACCAGACTGCTGTCCCAGGGTAATCCCTGGCCCTCTGCAGCCCACAGCCCAGACCTGCTTGCTGCTCCAACCCTTAATTCCCTAACAATCCCTCCATTAATAGTAGCCTTTTCTGGGGTGGGAGGAGAGCTGGAAATCCACGTGGGCCTGTCCCATGAGCGGGGCATCCTCCCTGGCAGTGGCAGAGTTTTGAGCAGTGACACCCGCTCTGGCTGTACCCCAAATGACAGCACGCCAGGCCCTGGGGACAGTGAGCCGGTCCCTGGCAGGGACTGAGCTGGGGAAGAGGCACAGCCCTGGGATCAGCAGGGAGCTTTGGAGCTGTCAGCTCGCCTCCAGACCCATCTGTCCTCTTCAGTCCGGAGACCTGCAGGCAACAGAGCAGAGTCCCGGGCTGTGGGCCCCTGGAGGGAGGGGCAGACTGCTGTGAATGCCCTCAGAGAGGGACAGACTGCATTGGCTAAGGTGCTTCCTGCCCTGGGGCGTCACTTTCCCGCTGCAATGACAAGGATGATGATGCCAGCAGTGATGCAACGGCAGCCAGCAGTAGCTGTTGCTGTTATTGTAATTACAATAATAACAACAATAACAATAATTACCCATCTGAGGAGCCTGTGGCCTCTGCTGCTCAGTGCTTTGCCATTCAGTCTCTTTGCCTGGGTCCTGCCCCTGCTCCCCTTGGTCCCTGAACCCCTGGGCTGTGGAGGGACCAGACTCTGGATGGTGTCAGCACCAAGGATTTATGCCCCACGTCTGCCACTGGACCCAAATTCCCAAAGTGCAGTTGCAGCAGCCAAACGGCTCACACTCTGCTCCCTGCAGCAGGGTCTCACCTGCACCTCTTCAGCTTTCAGCCACCCCAAAGGCTGCCTGGGGGACCGTGAGGCTTTGGTCCCACTGAGCCTGGAGCCAGGCACATGCCTTAAAGCACACGTGTGTGTGTGTCAGCGCCATGGGTGCAGGGCTGAGTGCGTGTCCCTGTGTGAGTGCAGTGTCCCACAGTGCTGGTGACACCAGGGCCAGCAGCACCACCACTGCCATTGCCACACAGGCTCTCTCTGCCAGGTGGCCCAAGCCCCTGTCTCACATGCCCCCAGAGCTGCTCCTGCACCACTGGCCAACACAGGGACGCTGGTGTTTGTCCGAGCACTGTCCCACCCAGCCTGGGACACCTTTGGGTCTGTCTCCCTGGAGTCACACCCCAGAAGTTTTCTGCATCCTCCTGTAAGACAGCACAGGTCCCTGCCACTGTTCTGTCTGTCCATCCATTTTGGGCTTGTGGGAGTGCAGCTCCTGTGCCCTGGGGTGACCAGCTCAGCCCACTCAAGGCTCCGCTCACTCCTGGCCATCAGTGCAGGCTGTGCTTGTGAGCCTTGCTTTGGCCCCCACAGTGTTCCTGTCCCTGCTCCCCCCAGCCGCTCTGAGTGCCTGTTACATGCTGGAACTGAGCTGTGGCGAGTGGAAGGGGGTGCTCAGAGAGGGAAGGCACCTGTGCCCCTGGCCCCAGCCCCATGCGGGCCCTGGCCCTGCCTGCCCATCCTCCCCGCCCCTCTGTGCCTGGCCGGTGGGGAGGGGAGGCCTGAGTGGTGACTCCAGCTTGTGATAAGGGCTTTGATGTGCTGCTCTGCTTGGCGCCACAGCTCCTGGGCACAGCGGGCTGGCACCAGTGGGGCCTGGGCCAGGCGGCAGCTTCAGAGGTGCCTCTGGCTCACATCCCAGCGTGGCGCTGCCTTGTTTGCGCCTGCTGAGGCCGGGACAGTCCCCAGCACTCGGCTCCTGCTGGGATATGTTCCCAATAAGGCTTACGGAGAGCAGCAGGGCCAGTGGAGGCACTGCCCTGGGAGATCAGGCCACGTGTTACACAAGAGAGCAGGTGCTGCCCCGGGGGTGGGGAGGGCATCGGGGGGACAGGGAGACCCTGGGGGTGGCCCAAGAGGCCGCACAACTACAAAGCCTCCGGCTCCTGCATCGCTGAAGCCATCCAAGAAATTGGTTTAATTGGGAGCCTCCATGGGAGGAAGCTGGTCCCAGCTGGAAGCCGCGGCGGCCGACATGCCCACGGTCCCTTCCTGCTGCCCAGCACAGGGCAGGGGCTGCTGCGGCCGCGTGAGCACAGTCCGGGGTGCAGGGGCTGGTGCACTGCTGTGGGGTCGGTGCTGGGATGGAGACAGCCTGGAGAGACCCAGGGCAAGCTCTCCTGCTCTCTCTCCTCTCTGCAGCTGTCCCTAGGCCGAAGGAGCCCCTTCACACCAAGATGGGATGGCACTGCAGCTTGGACCTTACCGGGACAGAGACAAGGCCCTGCCCGCCCTGTGCGCACACCCCCGTGCAGTGCGTTCACCCACGGGCGTTCCCAGCCTGACAGTCACCTCGCTGAGGGAGGCCAGACAGAGCCCAGCCTGGACTCTGCCTTTGCCCCTGCCTTCCCTGAGCCTCGAACCTTCCACAGTCCAAAGGTTCCCTCCTGGAGAATGAATAACAGGCTGCTGGCAAGGCTGCGGCCACCAGCCCCACGCCTGGCAGTGGCCACCCTCTGCCTGCCCTCCCACCGTGGGACCATCTCCCCAGGGCACCAATGCAGCTGCAATGCCCCTGCCACCACACCACCTTTGTCACCCACGGTCAGCCCATGCTGTGGGGGGTTGGAGAGGAGGCCAGGGCAACTAAGGGCCTCCAGCACCCACAGACAAACCTGCCTGCATCACCCTGGCTCAAGCACCCTTAGGGGCTTCTCCCAGGAGCACAGGGCTGTTCAGGAGCAACAGCAGCTCTGCTGTGAGGAACTTCTACCAGAGTTTGCTCATTAAAAATGGGGCCACACTGATATTCCATGTTCCAGAGCACCAGAATGCTCGCAGCAGGTCAGGAGTCCCATTTCACACCTCTAGGACCTTTGGGACAGGAAGTTTAGCTATGTTTGGCTCAGAAGTGGCTGAGGACCATCTTTAACTTTGCCAGCATGTCTTCTGCTGTGGGCACGAAAGAATTACCGGGTTGACTGAGAGGAGAGTGCAGGAAGGTTGAGGGGGAAGTTTCTCCAGGGGTAGAGGGGAAAGACTGGAAGTGTTGCACTGCTTTGCACTGTGCAAGTGCAAACAGAGCCCACCCATCCTCCGGGAGAGCAGTGGCTTCTTGCAGCCCACCTCTTGCTATCTCTTCCAAGCCCTGGGTACCCCTGGTGCCTGCTGCAGTGAGCCCTTCACCTGAGGTCCCTTCTCTGAAATGCCAGGGAGGCTCCACAGGAAAAAGCAAAGACCAAAAAATCACTCCAGCTTGTGATCCCAGAGCTGGGAGATCTCCTGCCATGAAGCCAACCCCCAGCCCCACCAGGGTTACAGCTGCTGGCTGCAGCAGGCCAGGCCCAGGCAGGGCAGCGTGGGGCAGAGGAGGGCTCAGACACAACAAATACACTTGACCACTGTGCGGCATAACCAGCCGGAGTGATCTCCTGCCAGGGCCCTGATGTCCGGTGCAGTGGCCCGTGACCCCTCTGGTGGCAGGGGCCAGCGTCTCCAACGGGAGCAGAGGGGCTGTCACAGCTGACCCACAGTGGCGATGAGATCTTGATTTTGCAGGGGCAGGGAGGGGGTTGGGGCCTTCTGGGGTTCTGGTCTGTCCCGCTGCAGCAGACCACCAGCTGGCCTGGGGTGGCCCCACACACCTTGGCTGTGTCAGCAAAAACCTGAGCAGACATTGTCGGGACCTGGCACCCTGCCCTGGCCAGCACAGCCAGTGTTTGCTTGGGGATGTCATTCCTGCTCTGTTACTGTCCTGCGGCTCTTGGGTAACCTCCATCCTGGGTAATCATTGACTGGGCTGGGAAGGCTGGCAGGAGAGACCTCAAATACCAGGGAGACCCGAGTGCTGAGCTCAGGGGAAAATGTCCATGTCAGTGTCTGAAAACAGTGTAAGCCTGGCACAGGGCTGCCCCCAGTGTCACACCAAAGTCACCAGCTGCCTGTCCCTGCCCCAGCACGGCCTGCAGGCAGCCCTGGGCTCCAGTGGTAGTGGGATGTGGAGGAACAGGACAGAGAGGTCAGCCTTGCCATGGGTGAGGGTCAACCCTTGTCCCTCTGTTGTGCCCTCTGTTCTGGGGGCCAGGCAGTGTGGGCAGCTGCTTCCACAGGCAGGGCACCAGGCAGGGCACCAGGCAGGGCACCAGGCAGGGAGCTGGGCACTGAGACAGGCCATGGGCAGCCCCAGGGGTCAGGTACAAGACAAGCCACTCATTCGCAGAGCCTTCTCCAGTGGAGACAACCCCTTCCTGACTTGTGTCCTCTTGTAAGTCCCAGCAGAGTCTGGAGCCTGGCGCCCGGATTTCCCACACTGATTTTCCTGGGGATTATGCTGTTTCTAATGATCAATTAAAGCAAATTGGCCAGGTCCCCCAGGCCCCTAAATCCCAGTTAATCCCTGGCACCTTCTGTAACGCCAAGTGCTCATTCATTAAGTGGCAGTCCCACGGGGAAGTGTTTGCTCCAAGCGTGGCTCTTCCCACATGAAACCTTCCGGGTCTGGGTTGTTTGTCTGGGTTCGAGAACTTGCTGTTTCTAATTGAGTTGTTTATCCTGGTGCTGTTTGCTCTGAACCAATCTCCCTTTCTTGGCTGGAATGAGGAAGTTCACTTTCTCAGGAGCATTTTACTGCTTAGCTGCCTCCTTATCGCCACTAATGATCCCATTAACCTCATAAGAGCTGTCTCACTGGCTCTGGCATGGACAGGCAGGAGGCATCTCAGGTTGTTTGTGTCTTTTGCACTCTTGTCACCCTCCTGCATGACCCAGCTGTTTTCCACCTGCCTCAGCAACTTTTCTCTTTGGGGCTGTCATTCGACAGTATCTCCTGCTTTTCTCTAACACAATCCTACACACTCCGTCCCCTTCCCTTTTCTCTCCTCCTCCAAGCTTGTCTCCTTGGGGCTGTTTGACTTTGTTTCTACCTGGGAAGCTGAAGTCCTTTTGCCACAGCAGGTCCCACAGCTGTCCCAGCCCCGGGGAGTGTCTATCCAGAGGATTACACACAAAGCCACCTCACCACAGGTACAAAGCTGTGGCTCCCTGTGTGCTGACCCATGGCAGAATGTGGGCAGATGTCTCCTCACTGGGCTCCCCTTTCTCCAGCTGGGTGGGGATGAAAGGGCAGCCAGCATGTCTGGCTCCCGGAAGCATGACACCCCTGTGCCACAGGCAGGGACCTGCAGGGACGGCTGGACCCAGCCAGACCAAAGAGTCACAGAATCGTAGAATCCCAGAATGGTTTGGGTTGGAAGACACTCCTAAAGATCATCTATTCCACCCTCCTGCCACAGGCAAGGACACCTTCCACTAGACCAGGTTGCTCCAAGCCCCATCCAACCTGGCCTTGAGCATTTCCAGTGAAGTCACAGGGCAGCCACAGCTTCTCTGGGCACCCTGTGCCAGGGCCTCAGCATCCTCATCGTAAAAAACTCCTTTCCTATATCCTGTCTAACTCTGTCCCCCTTGTCCTATTGCAACAGGCCCTGCTGACAGGTTTTCCCCCCGCCCAGGACTTGACCAGGCTGGGGACACAGCTGCAGCCCACAGGCCACAAACCATGGCATTATTTTTAGTTTTCACTACGGGAAAACTCATCCTGCAGCACAGGAGGATGCAGGAAGGATACCTGAGGATTGAGAGAATGAGCCAGCTGCTGCCCTTAGGCATCCCCAGCAGTGCTCAGGGCAGGGAGAGGTGCTGTGCCAAGGGCAGCTGGTGGCGGTGAGGTCCCGGCAGCAGAGCGGTGCACCCTGTGCGCCCAGCACACTGGGGCGGCTGCGGTCTCGCTGCCAGGTGACTGCCTGCTGTTTGTTTCACTTCCTGATACCAACAAATGCCTGTGGCTGGGTGTCAGGGCAGGGTGCCGGGGACCCAAACCGCCAGGGAACACTGCGTACCCATCGGAGCAGCCCTGCCCCAGCCCCCACCCCGACACCGAGCCCTGGGCACACGCAGCCCCTGCCCTCTGCGGCCAGCTGGGCTTGCTCTGGCAGGTCCCCATCCCACTGGGGCTGTGGGGGGACAGGGCTTGGCAGTGCTCCTGGCAGGGGGGGACAGCCCCATGACCTGTCACGGGGCCAAAAGCCCTGAGGGGGCTGGAGGCTGGCACTGCTGGGTCCTGTCTCAGCTCTGAGCAGAGGGCACAGGCCTGGGCTGGCTCCCCCGTTATATAAGGGTGGCACCAGGACAACAACAGCCGCTCTGCAAGCACTGCCTGTGCCGTTTTGGGACGTGCTGCCAGTACCCCACAGGTGCCAGTGCCCGCGGGCTGACGGTGCTGGCAGAGGGCACGGCTGCGGTGTGCCTGTGGTGGGCAGCCCTGCCAGCAGCTCCTGGCACGCACGTGTGCTGGGAACAGCTCCCGTCCCTCTGCCCGGGCCTGGGCCTGCCTGCCATGGAGGCCTGAAACCTCCTACCCAGCTGGGACTGCTTGGAGGCATGCTGGGGTCTCAGCCTGGCCCTGCCTTGGAAAAACCCCCTCCCCAGGGGACATGAACAGAGGGGGCACTGAGGCATGGCAGAAGGGTTGGTGATTTGGGGAAGGAGAAAGGCTAGACAAGGACCCTCAGCTCTGAGCAGCCTCTGGGCCCAGGTGCAGCCCCAAATGGGGTGCACCTCCTGTGCACACCCCACCCACCCTGCTGCAGGGATTCCTGGGGGGTGGGCTCTGCATGCTTGCCTTGTTGCTGGTGCATCCTCATGCTTGCATCTCTCTCTCTCCAGCTGCCCTAGATGGAGGGGTCCCAGTGCTCACGGAATTCTTGTGCAGGTGTCCTGGGAGGCTGCTGCACACAGAGCCCAAGCACCCTGGCTGCCTGTGAAGGCTCCAGCTGGTTCTTGCTCTCACCAGGCACCAACCCCTATGGCATCGAGCTGCGGCTTGCTCAGGGCTGGCCCCACGGCTTGTGCCACTCTCCAGTGGGAGCCTCCACTGTGCAGCACGGCTTCCCCTTCTGAGAGTGTCCCCAGGCCTGCAAGTGGCCCTGGGCATCTGTGGTGGGCTGACCTGGATCCATGGGGGTGCTGGGCACCAAGGACTGCGTGGAAAATCCCACGCATGCATCTGTCTGCAAGGCTCCCGCGGGGCTGGGCTGGGCTGGGACATGGTGTTCGGTTCGAGGAGCAGGGAGGCACACAGTGTTTGAGGCGCAGGGAGGGATGTTGCATAAGGCCCTTCTGCCTGGCTGGAGTGGAATCTCCCCGGGAGAACCCAGTGAAGGAGTGAGAACATGCAGGGCTGGGGGTGTCTCCCCTATATCCTGACCCTTGGGCAGACCCTCAGATCCTGCTGCCCTCCCTATGCTGCTCCAAACCCCCAGGCTGCTGCTCACCTGTGCTCACTGCACTAAGCACCACCTACACGGGCTTCCCACCCTCTGTGACAACGTGCACCCCCCGAGCCCTTTTCTCCATCATGCCCCTGAGCTGAGCCAGTCGGGGTGGATCCGGGGCTGGGTTGGGGGACGCTGGGGGCCGAGGGGAGGCTGGGTGTGGGGTGCCAGGGGGTGCGGGATGCTGGGGTGTGCATTAACCCCTGGGGCACCGTGGGGCAGTGGGCAGCTGGGGGCTCTGCAAGGGCTGCCCTGTGCCATTGGCTGGCACCGTGTCACACCATGCTGCAGAACGGGAAAGGCTCTGCCTACCCGTGGGAGGAAGGCTGAGCTCTGAAGCAAGTGGGTTGGGGCAGGTGGTTGCAATGAGTGGATTTTGCCACTGCCTGTCCCCATGTGCCTCTGTGCTGTGCAGAACCCCAAGGCTGTGGGGAGAGGCAGCAAACAGGACTCCCAACACCATCACTGCCCCCCTTGAATGCAGCTGGATTGAGGGGTGCAATAAGAACAAATGGGGCACAGAGCTCACTGCTGCAGGCCAAAGCTTCCCCAGCCAAGAGGGGCCAGAAGGATGGCCGAGCCATTTCCCAGCACTCCAGCACCCACCGTAGTGATCTGGCCAGTGCAAGCACAGCTGGATCCAGCTGCCCTGTGGAGCAGCCCTTCCTGGAGCAGCTGTAAGCCTGAGAGGCTGGCAGCACAGGGGTCTGCTGTGTGTGTGCCCCACAGGCTGCTGCAGTGCCTGTGTGTGCGAGATGTGTATGTACGTGGTAGGGGTGCCTGAACCTGTTTACACACACACAGGGAAAGCCGTCACGCACACGTACTCACGAGGCACACGCCTGTGCCCTTGCATTAGAGCACTTGCAGGGCTGCCTGCGCAAGGCTGCTGTGGGGTCACTGTGCTGGGACAAACAGGACAGGGAGACGAAAGCCACCCAATAGTGATTTCAAGCCCCCGTGGCCTGTGTTTTGCTGTTTACCCGGCGTTTCCAGGGTGCCAACCACCCCCAGCTCCACCGTGACTCATACAGGGCTGGGGCTGAGCCGCCCTCACCACAGCAGAGACCTGAAACCGTGTGGAGCTGTGCTGCTGCAGCACAGGGTATGGCCACCTACCCGCTCCCCTGGCCCCAGGCACTGCTGGCCCAGGGATGGCTTCAGATGGCCCAGGAGTTGTGTCCCGGTAGAAAACCCCAGGGGAGGATACTGCACCTTGCTTCAAACATCCTGCCAGCCTGGGGCTCTGCACAAACACCTTCGGGCTTTAACCTGTAGTAGCCATCAGCAAGCCCAGACATGATGGGTTTGGGGTTTTTTTGCCCTCCCTCACATACCCCATGGGGTTGAATCAAAAGCTGGCTGTGCCTTAGAACGGGGTTGGGGCATCCTCCTCCCCTGTCCAGCACTGTTCAGTCCAGATGACCCATCCTCTTACTTGCACATCATGTTTTGAGATGGCCCAAAATGAAAAAAAAAATCCAAAACTATCAATGATGGCTGTGAGAACAAAAACACCAGAGGAAGAGCAGAGCTGGGGGTACATACAGCTCTACAGAACCTGAGAAGAGCCTCCTTCCTGCTTGTGCCTCCAAGTCTGCCCTGCACAGGTGTGACACAGGACAGAGACCTGCAGGTTCACGGCACTTTTCCCTACCACACACCCAGCCCCTGGGAAGGGGCTGCCTGCTCACATCTCCAAAAACCCATCTTGGCTCAGCCAGGGCCATCTAGGGGTGACTGAACCCCCCCAGAAAGGTGGGGAGCTGCCAGGTTTTCCCAGCTGGGGAACAGCACCAGCCCAGTATCCTCACCAGTCCTATCCCAGCAAGTCCCAGCCTCTTCCCCAGTGCCAGCACTCTCCCCCCTCTTCCCAGCCACAGACACATCTTGGGGCGCAGGTATATATAAAAAGTAGAGTTTATTGCCATTTCTATCTAGATTTACACAACAGTGTCACCGCTTCTGACATCAAAAGCAATGTCCCGTCACGTCCCAGAGAACAGGCCAGGGACAGAGGGGAGCCCAGGAGCATGGGCTGGCTCCTCCACCCCAGTGGGTTAGAGCACAGCCTGGCTTGTGGCTCTGCCCAGTGGTCAGTCCAGATCCTCCCAGCGCTGCCGCATGGTTCTCTCGCATGGGATGCCAGAGAGGAGTGAATCTGTCCCCTCCTTGGTGCCACTCGCAATAGTTGGCTGCCCACTGACAGCCGCTCACCATTCCAGTCTGCCTTCAGATGCCCCAGCTGTTCAGATGGGCACGGCTGGTCCAGAGCGGGCACCCCACGGCCTCAGGCACCTCTCATGCGCATGTTTATACACAGATACAGCTACAGAAGATGCCCAAACTAACAAAACAAGCTTTTTTTCCTTGTAATCCCCACACTGCTGTGCGTTCAGCCATGGACTGCGCTGCAGCTGCCACCCCTGGTGCTGCTCAGTCTGGGTCGGGTTCCAGCAGGCTCCTGGGTGGCTTGTGGGACATATCTGCTTCGCTCACTAAACATCGGTCTCCCTCCAATGTCAGGCGTTGCCAGAAAGAGACACCCCCCTGCAGAATGCAACCACGGCCTGGGGCTTGGCGTGCGCTCCTTCCAACCGCAGGTTACCATCATGGTGCCAAACACTGCCCAGCTCTGCTCTTCAGCAGAGCCCGGGACAGGTACCACAGCTCTCCTCCTGGCACCTGGTGGGCGGTTGGATGGGGAGGGGGGGTCAGCTGCCCCTGTCTTCCTTGCAGAAGAGCATCCTCATGAAGGAGACGGCCGCTGGCTCTGCGGGCTGGCCAGGGCTGCCCGAGGGGCACGGCTCAGTGCCAGGGACTGGCAGTCCTTCGTGTGAGATGAAGGCGGAAACGATTTTGCAGGAGATTAAGTAGAAAGAGTTCTGTGGCTCTGCCCACCCCGAGGACAGAGCCACCTTACACCGCAGAGCCCCCGGAGTGCTGGGCCGGGGCAGCCACCCCGGGGCTCTGCTCCTCAGGGCACAGCACCTCTGCTGGGAGCCGGGACTGGAACTTCTCCAGCTGCTCAGGGCTGGCCAGGGTCTTCAGGAGGCTGTTCTCACGCTCCAGCTGGGAGTTTTTCTCCAACAGTTCCTTGATTTGCTCTTTCAGGACCTCCACCTCCTCCCGCACAGCGTACATCAGATGATTTTTCACGAGATCCTGCAAAAGGCCATGGAAGAGACCGATCAATGGACAGTAATGCCCTGGGGGTTGCTCCCTCCCTTTCCCAAGTGCTGGGGAAAGTGCCAAATGCTGCAGAAGCTTTTCCCAAGGACTATCCCTCCCCACCCCAACCTTGGAACCCTGGCCAGGGCTTGGTGCTCACCCAGTATAGCTCCCTCAGCCGCCATCTCGCTGATCTCTCAGCATCCAGAAGCACTCTCCAGCCCCTCCCCTGCCCCGGAGTCTGGGGGGCTGGAGTTCCCGAGCACCCAGGGAACCCGGCTCGGTCAACCCCAGACCCCCAAAGTCCCCCTCCATGTCCACCCTCGCTCCCTGCGCACTGCGGAGTGGCTGGAGCCAATGAGCTTCGCGGCAGTCGCAGACAAAGAGCAGCTCTCCCTGGCCGCGGGATGGGGAGCGGGGACCCCCGTGGGCAGAGGGACCCCCCGCCCTGGGCAGAGCACCCACCCGGGAGCGGGAAGCCCACCCCCGGGTACAGCAACCGCGTGGTGACGAGAGAAGGTGCGGGGAGGGGGGGACAGCGCTGCAGCTCACCATCGCCTGCTCGATCTTGTTGTCGATGGCCACCACGCTGGCTCCGGAGGCGCTGGAAGAGAGCGGAGAGGCCGGGGGTCAGCACCGAACACCTCCCTTCCACAGGGGTCCGTGCACCGCGACACCTCCCCCCCACCAGTGCATCGGGGTGTCCCCCTCCCCAAGGGAGTTCATGAATGCAGGCACCGCTCGCGTGTGCCCTTCACTCCCGGAGCAGAAATGCCCCCCCCGCATCAATCGGGGTTCGCAGCGGCCCCCCGGGCACCGGGACGCCCCTTCCCCCGGATCTCTGCGGCGAATGGCGGAGGCACCACGGGGCTGCCCCTACCTGTTATCGAGCTTCACGGAGACCACATCCCCCCCGAGCAGGGAGGAGAAGAAGGAGATGGAGAAGTTGTGGAGCTGGTAAACAGCCACCTCCATGGGGGACTGGTACATGCCGGTGCTCATGGCTGCGGGCGCAGAGACG
>VZTH01012885.1:0-10658 GCA_013397815.1 Aleadryas rufinucha
TCCCTCCAGCTCTGTGTCCCCCGAGAAATTCCTATCCCACCCCACTGCCCTGCCTGCACTCTGTGTCCCACCCAGCACCCCCTCCTGCCCCCCAGTGCCCTGCTCATCCCCTGCATCCCCGCTCCTGCCTCCCCCCCGGCTCTGGGGGGGTCCATGTGTACCGTGTCGGGGTCCCCTGGGGCTGGCAGGGAGTGGGGAGCACAGCTCTGCACCCTGCACCCAAACCAGTGGGGTCTGCCGGGGGTCCCTTCCCCTTCCCCTTCAACACCCCCAGCGCCGACGCCCCCACGCCCCGGGGTGACGAGGTCTCTGTCCCGCAGAGGGTGGGCCATGCCAGACAGGCCAGGTGTGCTGACAAGGGGCAGGGAGATGGATCGTGGAATCAGCGTGGAGAACCCCTACGCCAGCGTCAACATCCCACGGGAGCAGTTCCAGCAGAGCTTCATCACTCGCTACCTGAGGGACGAGCCCACCGTCATCGCCAACCCCGCGGCCGTGCCCGCCTACGGCGTGGAGGAGCAGACAGACCTCGCTAACGGCTGGAACAGCCCCACCATCGCCACGGACAAGTCCTGGTCCCGTCCCTACAACCCCTACGCCAGCCTGAGGATGCCCAACGGGGAATCATCCGCCTCCTTCTACACCGTGACGCTGGACAAGCCACCCAAGGGCCCGGAGCGGGGGGCTGGCAGGCGATGTGGCTGCTGCAGGTGCTGCTCCTGCTGCCCAAAGTGCTGCTGTGTCATCTCCTAAGGGCCCTCTCTGCAGCCACGGGACGTGCTTACCATGGGATGGGGCCAGGTGACCCCGCAGGGACATGGCTGCTGGCCTGGGCACCCCAGGAAGCTGTCCTGGCACCTGGCAGAGCTGGCAGAGCTGGCAGCTGGCACTGGCCAGACTCTGACATTGCTTTTCACCCGTGAACTCTGCAGCCAGATGTGCCGGTGACAGGCACCTGCCAGGTGGGCCACGGGGCCCAGGAGCCCTGAGGGTGATGTGTGCTGGGACAGATGTCACCGAGAAGGGACTGCACTGGGGATGGGGCAGCGCTGTGGGCCTGCAGTTCTGCATAGTGCCCCTGCCAGCCTCCCCGTGCTGGGCAGCCTCCACCCTGGGAAGGTTGGGCAGTGTCCACCAGCCAGGGGGTGGTTCTGGATGCCGGCAGCCCTGTGTGTGGCGGAGGAGGACACAGCTGTCACTGCCTTGGAGCGGTGGAGAGGAGCCAGGGACGAGCCTCCAGCTGGAACGGGGACCCACCTCCCACAAGTGAGCCGCCCTCCCACAGCACCACAGGGATGCTGCTGGCACCCCGCACCAAGCTCCATCTGGGTCCTGCTCCTCCTCACCACACTGCCCATGGACAGAGGGATGGAGACAGGAAAGACAGACAGCCAAAGCATGGCAGAGTGCTGGGCCGTGCTCCAGGGCAGCACCTGATGGCACAGCAGGGATGTGGGCATTAACATCCTGATGCCAGGAAACCCCCAGCCCTGTTCTGTTCCTCCTGCCAGGCTTGTGGGGTGCTGGGCACAGCCTCTCACCCCATCTGCACCCCAGAGCCGGGTCCAGTGCAGAGGGCTGGCCCAGCTCCAGCAGTGGGGCAGCACTGGGGCACCTTGCTGGGGATGCAGAGCCCCCACATTCGCCTTTTGCAACTCGCAGGGCTTGGAGGAAAGCGAGAGGAGCCTGCTGGGGTGTCTCCGGGCTGGGCTTTCGGCTGGGGCTGCTGCCACCGACCTGGAACAAGCCCGCTGTTGTGCTGATGTCCCGCCGTGGTGTTGACGTCCCTCCGTGGTGCTGGCAGCCCTCCCTGGAGCTGGCAGCCCTCCCTGGAGCTGGCGTGCCGGGGACAGCCGCTCTGCCAGGCGGCAGCTGCTCCGTGGCTGCTGCAGAGCCGCCTGGTCTGCGGGAGCAGGGACTGGGAGGAGTGCCTGTGTTTGCAGATGACTTCAGGGTGCTGCAAATAAAATTACAGCCCTCTCCTGCCCTGCCAAGGTGTGCCTCTTCCCTCCACCCTGGCTGTTCTGGGATTCCCGTGTCACTTCTTGCTTTCCCTGGCGGGTGTGTAAGGGCAGTGCTAAAGCCTCCAAACCAGGCTTAACTGTTGCCCTGCTGACTCGTGGCAGCAGCAGCTCTCGCTGAGCTCTTTGGCTGCTGCCTGGTGCCCTGCTGCCAGCCTGGGTCCAACAGTGCCCAGGCGTTCCCAGTACAGGCTGCTCCTGCGTGTCTGGGGACACGGCTGGTGCTCAGCCCAGCCCTGCCAAGCTGGGCGACTGTCCTGTCTGGAAAGACTTCGTGAGTCTTTGGGAGAGGCTGAGGAAGGGCCTGGCGAAGGGAAGTGCCTGGTTGGGCCAGCTGGGTGGGCTTTGGGGCTGGCTGTGACCCCCCTGGGAGTCCATCAGCAGTGGGAGCCCACCATGGCTTGGAATTTGCCCCTGCTTGGAGCCCAGCTGCACTCAGACCCCACAAACACTGGGTGCCCAGCATTGCTTGGATGCCACCACACTGAGATCCCACTGAAAGCCCAGAACCCCTGGAGCCCACCACTGCTGGGAGACCACCACCAGGAGCCAACCACTGCCTAGAAGCCCATCACTCTTGAAATCCCACCCCCCCCGGGACATTCTGGGCTAGGGTGGCAGCGGCTTGGCAGAGGTTTGGCCCCATCGGTTCGGCCCCTCTGTACCAACCCCCTGCCTGGCCCAGGTCCCAGGGCGGTGGGTGGCCGGGGGGTGTGCGGCTCGCAGGGGAGGCTGGCAGGGACACGGCCCACGCTGCCCGCTGCACAAGGAGCTCTCTTGTTCGCCCTGCCCAGCCCGCGGCAGCGGGGACGGGCAGATCCACGCCGTGTTTGCTTTGGTGTCCCCGCCGCCAGCCCCGCCTGTCGCGGAGCCCCCGCGGTGCGGCGGGGCGGGGACGCGTCACCGGCGGAGCCCGCAGGGCGGGGGCTGCCCCGGGGCTCTGCGGGACACCACGGCCTGGGGACGGAAACCTGTCCCCAGGGCCGTGCGGGGCGGGGCGGCAGCGGCCGGTGCGAGCGGGGGGCTCGGGCAGGGCAGGGCGCAGCACCGGCCGTGTGTCACCGCTGCCCTTCGCTCTGCCCGGGCCCGCGGCCGTGGCAAACACGGCGGGGGGGGGCGGGCACAGCCCGCCAGCCCGCCGGGGAATGAGTAAANAATGATTAAACTGGAGCAGCAGGAAAGGGGGGGCGAGCAGGGCAGGATGCGGGCTGCCCTAGACCTCAGCAGGGCTCTGATGAGCTGCCCGCAGAGTCCCAGGGGTGCTCCCCGGGGGTGTTCACCTTCCCGAGGTGCCCAGGGGTGCGGACGGGTGTGCTGGGTGACCGCCACCTCCTGCCCCCGCAGCGTGGGTGGCGGAGCAGGGCCCCGGCTCATCCCGCTCAGACCTTTGCTCTCCCTGAGGGTGCCGCTCCCCACCCCGCGGTGCCGAAGGTCCCTGCAGCGCCCGGGGATGAGCCCTGGGAACAGGAAAACACGTTTCCCATCCATGTGTGTCGCTGCTGATTGCAGATCTGCCTTCCCTGAGGGGACACCTTATCGCTGCACACAACTCCCTGAAAGGAGGTGTAGTGAGGTGAAGGTTGGTCTCTGTTCCCAAGTAACAAGTGACAGGACGAGAGGAAACGGCCTCAGGTTGTGCCAGGGGAGGTTTAGGTTGGATATTAGGAAAAAACTTTTCACTGAAAGGGGTGTAAAGCACGGGCTGCCAGGGCCGTGGAGGAATCACCACCATCCCTGGAAGAGTTCAAAAAATGTGTGGATGTGGCACCTGGGGACATAGGTTAGCGGTGAACATGGTGGTGGTGCTGGCTTGACATTGGACTTGATGATTTTAAAGATATTTTCCAGCCTTAACGATTCCATGATTCCCTGTTCCTGGATCCAGGTGGGATTTCGGCAGGGCTCATGGTGCCTTTGGTGACAGCGTGGCAGATGCACAGCCCCTGTCACCAAGGGCTCCCCCACCCCAAACCCTGCCTGTGCTGAGCTGGGGTGCCCAGCAATGGAGGAGGCAGCACGGGAGAGCGCTGCCTCTCTTCCTGCGGTGGGAGCTGCTGCCCTCTCCTGCTCCATGCAGGAATGCTGCCAGCTGTCCTAGCCGTCTCGCCCCGCCTCCAGGACGGGCTTTTCTCCTCCAGGATCCTGGGCCCAGGATCTGTCCCCCTACCACGCTCCCCTCTTCAGTCTGCAGCACCCTCCACGCCAGGCTGGGACATCGCTGCTGGACCACGGGCAGCTGCAGGCACAGAGTCTGGCACTTCCCTGGCGCTGTCACCTCCCCTGGGTCATGCACTGCCACGAACCTTGCAGGTGTCCCCGTGGGGTGCTGGGGTGTCCCCAGCCTGATGCGGGGCATTGGCAACTCAGCCCCCGAGGGCAGAGCCCGCAGCCCCATAGGGAAGGGCGGAGGCAGGTCCCGGACACGTCACCCCCAGCTCCAGATGGGAGCACCACCCCACGCGTGGGCACTGCCAGTCCGGACCGGGCCAGACCCGATATCCCCGCACCAGTCCCAGCCCTGCCACTCCACCGTGCCCTCCCGGTCCTGTCACAGCTGTCCCCGCAGCCCGGACCACCTGGGGATGTGTGGCTGGGGTGCGATGGGGTCTCTGCTGGCCAACGTCTGCCCGAATGTTCTTGGCTCTGAAGGGTGGCCCAGGACGTGGAAGACTGTTGCTGCTGCCCAGGTCCGGATGACGGCCAAGCCCTCTGCCCACAGCAGAGCCCAGAGCTCCTTGGCCTCACAGGGACGGCTCGTTCTCTTAATGAAGCACAGGCTGATGGTTAATGACCATTCCTGGGCTTAGATTTCAGAGCTCTTTGTTACCCAGGTGCTTGTAACCCAATCTGCCAGGCTTGGCTTCCCTGCAGCAGATCCAATAGCACCTGTGCCTGAAAGGTGAGCCCCTGCCCACTACCACGGCCACCGGCAGCCACAGGGACCTGGCTGGGGAGCCGCTGGCAGCTCAGCCCCCCGATGCTCCCCACAGGACTGCCACAGCCCCCCGGGACAGCACGGCCCTTCTGCCACCAGCTCTGAGGCCCTGGGCAGCATCTCGGGACAGGTAGGGATGGGGGAATTGGGAGGAGGGGAGGACAGGGGTACCTGTGTGCACCAAAACACTGGAGGTCACCTAAGGAGAGGGAACAGGGTCTTGGTGCTCTTCAAGAGAAGTTTGCAAATATGCTGGTGGATACCAGACCCCACCTGAGAGGGGGTAGACCCCCTCGGACCTCTCCCCACGAGCCTTTGTGCCCACCCCCTGCTGCCCACAGCTGTGCCAGCCCAGCCCGGGGCCGGGGAGGAGCGGGGCTATGCCACTGCCTGGTCCCCAAGTGCTGTTCTCCAGCCCACCACCTCACTCCTGCTCACCCCGTGTTTCCCCCAGTCCCAGGCCACACCCTGAGCAGGCTGCTGAGGTCTGGCCAGCCCCTATTCCCTGCAGAGCTCCCACTGGGAAAAACACATCCCCCATGAATGCAGGGACAACCCAACGCTGCAGTGGCAGCGTCCTGCTTTTCCAGGCAGGGCTGGTCCGGGGCAGGAGGGCAGCGGGCGGGGATGTGGGGCAGGGACCCTGCTGCTCCTGGGTACCACCACATGGACCGCTCCCCACCTCTCCCGCGTGTCGGGTGTGCTCGGAGGTGACATCCCACTCCTGTGCACCCTCCCCAGCCACGGCCTGACGCCTCCTCTCGCCCCCTCCCCAGCATGTCCCAGGCCGGTGGCAGCCCCCGGGCGGAGGATTTGGGGCCGTGTATCGGGGCGCACTCGCGCACCCCGAGCCGGGGCAGCCAGCGCGTCGAGTGCATCATCTGCTACTCCTCCTACGACCTGGGCGTGCGGCTGCCGCGGCGCCTCTACTGCGGCCACACCTTCTGCCAGGCGTGCCTGAAGCGCCTGGACGCCGTCACCAACGAGCAGCGCTGGATCCCCTGCCCGCAGTGTCGCCAGAACACGCCCACGCCGCGCGGCGGGGTCACCATGCTCGACCTCGACCTGGCCACCTTCCTGGCCGTCAAGGCGGACAAGGAGCAGCCGCGGGTGGCCGGCAGGGCCCCGCCCGCGCTGCCCGCCAAGGGCTCCTGCAAGGAGCAGGCGGTGACCGAGCAGCCGGCGGGGCTGTGCCGAGAGCCGCTGCCCCCGGCGCTGCTCCCCCGGCGCGGCTGCTGCCGGCTGTGCCCGTGCTGCGGGGTGACCGCGGCCTTCGAGAGCTGAGCTGAGCTCCCGGGGACAGCCTGGCACTGCTTTTGGGGACCCAGGCCACGCCTCAGAGCCACGCGGGGACTGCAGTGGTGGGGCTGTGCTGGCGGCTTAAGAAGGGCTTCAGCCTGGGCAGGGCTTGCTGTCCATCCTGTCGGGATTTGGGGTGCAGCAGGGGGGGGATGAGGAGACTCCCACCCCCTCATCCTGCCTATCTGCCCTGCTGACTGCTCAGAAACCTGGTCTGGACATTCCCTGGTCCCAGAGCATGGGCTGGCTCGTGCTGTTCCCCCACGCGTGGGGCTCTGCAGCAGGGACAGTGGCACCGAGCACCACCCAGGCAGGGGACAGGGGCCTGGCACTGCTGTGGGGAGCGTCCAGCACCTTGAGTATTCTACATCTGTTAAAGACACCCTTGGTCCTGCTGGGCTGCACATCCTGGTCGTGTTTGTTGGCAAGTCTGGGGGGAGAAGTGGCCTGCCCTGCCGGATTGCTGTGCTGAGAGTGTTTGCTCTGCTGGCCGCTTGCATGAGGAATTTTGGCACTGGAAGAACAGGACGGTGAAAGTGAGGATGACAGAGTTGTTAGGAAACCTCCGACGTTGCTCCAGCTACATTGCTCTGGTGGGGGAGGAGAGCTGAGCTCCAGGAAGCTCCTGCTTGGCCTCGTGCTCTGTGGCTCCTGCCAGGTTTGGCTTTTCCTGCCTGACCCTCTCCTCACTCACAGGCACACACAAGCCCTGCTGCTGTTTTTCCAGCCGTGCCCTCCTCCCTGCATGGCTTTCCTGCTTCCCCTGCCTGACCCCACACCAGGCTGCAAGGACAAGAGCCCAGGGAGCTGGTCTGGGTTAACAGCGGCCAAACGGGGAGCACTGGGGTGCACAGGGCGGCACCAAAACAGCTCTTGGGCAGGGCTTGGTGTTGCCCGGGCAGCTCTTGCGGTTCTTCCTCAGGGCCCATTTTCTGCATCTGTTTTCCACGTGGTTCATGAGCTCTTGCAATGCCCCAGCACCAGGAACCCCCTCAGGGCTCAGCAGGGACCCCAGTCTGTGCCTCCCTGGGGCTGGCAGGGACCTTGTGTCTCCTGGGCAGTCCCGGTGCTTGGATGCTCCCTGTGCTGGGTGCCAGGGCTGGACAGCACCCAGCCCTGCACAGAGCTCATGCACAATTCTGCCACTTGGTGTCACCTGCCATAGAAAAGTCCCAGCTGAGATGTTCCCAGAAGAATAAACCCGGGGTGCTCCAGGGCAGACAGAAGCGTGGTGTGGTTCAGAAATTCCATGTGAGTATTACCTTGGACCTTTAATTACCTGGGAACATACAAGAAATTAAAGCCTTCAAGGAATGGATAAGAGCTATCGCTGAGTCCTGATGTACCTTCCCCTCTATTTCTCCCCAGACGCTCAGCACTGGGTGGTGGGCACAGTGTGGGAAGGGCCCATCCCTTCCCCAGGCATGGCTCTGTGCAGCTCTGTGCTCAGCCCAGCCCCTCTGGGTCCCAGCTTTCCAACAGTGCCAGGTGACCAAACCCACGGCTCCCTGTCCCACACCCCATGTCCCCTGTGTCCTTGTGTCCCCCCAGCGCTAGAACCACTCTGGGGGGCTCGGCCCTGCTCTGTTCCTCTGTGGATGTCCCCCCTGCAGTGGGCAATGCATCCCCTGGGGAGGAAGAGCATTTTGAGACAGGGCTCCCTCAAAATCCAGGTCTCCATCTAGCCTGTGGCTGTGGATGGGATGAGCTGGGGCTGCAGCTCCACATGGCAGCGGGTTTGTGCCCTTGCCCTGGGGCTGGGCTGGGCTGGAGGATTCCTCTGAATTATTTCCAGATGGGGATTAATGCAGCGAACCGAGTTTGCTGCAGGATAGATAAACAAACCAAAGCTCCTCAGGATGCTATTAATAAACTCTCTGCCTGCTGCTTCTGTTCCAGATTTGGGAACCTCCTGGCCTTGGGCAGGGGTGCAGCTGTGCCCTGCCTTGCTGCCCATCCAGCCCCTTGGCCGTAGGGCAGAGTGACAGGGATTCCTCCAGGACCGTGGCCACTGGGGTCCTGATGGATGTGAGTGGGGACAGTGTCCCTGCTCCGGGCCCCCACGCTGGCTGTAAGGGGGGTGAGGTGCTGCCAGATGTGTCCCCTGGTCCCCCAGTCCCCACTGAGCTCTGCCAGGGGCAGCGGCACTGGGAGGTGGCACCTCTCCTCCCCAGCCCTCAGCGGCCGGGCTTTGGGTGGCTTTGAAGCAGAGCAGGTGTAAACAGGGTGGGGGCAGACTTTGAGCCCCATGGGACTGGCACTGCCATGCCGGGGTGAGGGCAAACCAGTTTGGGGTGGCTGCAGCCCAGCAAGCTCACCTTTGCCATGCTTCTCGTGGCGGGGGGGCTGCTGGGTCACCCTCCACTTGCCCACCTCTCTGCTGGGGAGGTGCAGGGTGGCCCACGGGACCTTGTCCCAGCCCTCCTCACTTTTGCATGGCTGGTGCTCTCCTGCCAGGGGCAGACAGGGCTCGGGCAAGGGCTGGGCTGGGCAGGGTGGGCTGTGGTTCCCAGCACAGCTCCCCACTGAGGACCCCTGGGCATGGTGGGACAGCACATCTGATGGGGTAAGACCTGCAAATTGATATGGTTTTGTCCCAGTTATGTTTTGTCCCAGTAACCCAGCCACTTATGGGGGCCCTGGGCCCATACACCCCTCTGTACCTGGCTGTACCCCCCTTGCCCATGGGGGATGCCCCTGGGGGGGATGGAGGCTTAGGGATGGATCTGGATTTGCTGATTTCTAGCTCTCCAGCCCGCAGCACACACAAGCAGTTAATCCCAGGCCACGCAGAGCTGGCTGCTTACCTGGCTGGAGCGGTGCCTGGCGGAGGGAGGGACGTGGGCACGGTTCCACACCTTGCAGGGTAAGCATCATTGCAAAAATATTTGCTGGAAAAAGTGCAGCTCCACCCCGAGGAAAACCGGGTCCGGGAGCGAAGCCCGATGCAGGTTTGCGGCCGGGCGAGCAGGGGAATGAGTGCGAGCGGCTGCCGGGAGCTGAGCGCTGCCCCGCGGCTCCAGCCAGCCCTGCCGGGCTCAGCCGGTGGCACCGGGCAGGGCGAGGCGCGGGGCTCCAGGGAGCCTGTCCGGGGGGCAATCCCGGCACAGCGCCTCAGGGACCTCTCTGTGCCTCAGGGAGCGGCCATGGGCTGCCGGAGGGTCCCCGGCCCCGTGCTGGCCCTGCTGCTGCTCCTGTGCCCCCCGCCCTCGCCAGCCTGCCCGGCCGCCTGCCGCTGCGCCCCGAGAGAGGTGGACTGCAGCGAGCGGGGCCTCCGCGAGGTGCCCTGGAGCCTCTCGACCAACACCAGCAGCCTGCGGCTCGGCTACAACTTCATCACCGTGCTGGGGCCGCGCTCCTTCCCCGCGCTGCCGGGGCTGCGGCTGCTCAGCCTGGCCCACAACCGCCTGGAGCTGATCCACGGCCGGGCGCTGCTGGGGCTCGGGGCGCTGCAGGAGCTGGACCTCAGCCACAACCTCCTCACCGTGCTGACCCCCGAGACCTTCCTGCCCCTCACCAGCCTGGCCACGCTCAACCTGGGCAGCAACAGGCTGGGGGAGCTGGAGCCCGGGGTGCCGGGCGCCTTGCCACAGCTCCGAACGCTTCTGCTGCAGGACAACCCCTGGGTGTGCAGCTGCGGCATCCTGCCTCTCTGGCGCTGGCTCAGCCACAACAGGGAGAAAGTGGGAGGTGAGTGTGCAGAGGGCTGTGTCCCCAAGCCCCCTGCCCGCTCCACGCTGGCTGGTCACCCTGCCAGGGCCGAGGCAGGACCCAGCACCCCAGCTGCCAGCTGGCTGAGGGCTCGGGTGGTCAGCCCCCTGGGGGTGAGGTTCCCCAGAACCTGTCCTTAGGTCATGCCAGCTCCTGTGGCTGCTTGGGCAGATACACCTTAGTTGGTGCCCACAGTTTGATTCTGGTCACCAGCAGGGATTGCCTGGAAAGGAGAGCTGGGCAATGTCCCAGTGACAGGAACCCAGCTGTCCCCAGCAGTGGCACTAGTCCTGCCACATGGCACCTGAGGGGGCAGGTGGAGCCCGTGTGTCAGGGCACATCACTGCCAGCACATCCAGGATGCAGCGCTGTCAGCCCCTTCCCCAAAACCTCGTGAACCTGGTTCTGATCCTGCATTTCTTCCCCCATGAGCCCCAGGAAAGACAGCTCTGCCAGCAAGGCCTCTCCCACCACTGCTGCCCTCTCCTGCTTGCTTCCAGCTCGGATGTGTGACTGCACTTGTGCTGGCTGGGACCTTCTGTGGCATCTCCAGGCTGGCTGTTCACTGCTCCCCACATTTGTCCTCTGGGAGCCAGTCCCTCCCCCTTGCCTGCCCCTCCTGCCATCCTGCTCCAAACCCATCTTACTGTGCCCCCTCCAGCTCTGTGCCCACCTCCCATCCCATCCCATCC
>VZTH01012887.1:0-92174 GCA_013397815.1 Aleadryas rufinucha
AGGCAAGCCATTCCTCTACACATAATAGGTCACATATTCAACAATAGTTCATATTTAACAGGCTTTTTGGGGTAAAGGAAATGCCAACCATGAAGTTCTCAAAAATACAGAAATAGGATGTTGATAACTTACTAATTTCGGGAGTGATCAGTGGCAGGTCTTCTGGAATGCTGCAGTCATCCTGTGAAGGATAGGAACACATTCAAGAAGGAAAGTGGATGCAGCACTGAAGTGAGAGAGAAGAAAGTGGTGCAAAGAAGTGTATGCCTCCTTCTCAGTTCTCTAAATTAGCATCTCATTTGAAGGAAAGGAAAAGATCTACTGAGATCTTCAGGCATTTAAGTAAAAGACTTCTGTACTTTCCAATAAACTCTATATATGTTGAGAAAATAACCAAAATTCTCTTTTTAAAAAAGCATTGATTTTAGTGCTTCTAATTTCCTTTTTTTAAATATTAAAATGAACATAAATATTGTACATGTAAACACATACAAATATAATAAATGATGTTTTTTAATGTAGCCTTTACTGCAAATCATCTGCACTGAAGTATTCAGTATATTAGAGATTATTCTGACATTCAAGAAATGCTTTGACTGAATTCTTTTACTTTTCACAGAAAGAATTAAGGGGGTTTTGATTATTGAAAAATTACAAGAATATTATTCTGTAGACCAGTACTTGGAGAACTTTCATATAAAGGAGTAGTCTCAGACTCCAAACGTTGTTAAAAAATCTCTCTCTGCTTTATTTGTTATTAAGAAGTGGTAGCATTGAAGAGTTTTCTTTTTGCACTTGGGAACAAAGAATAACAGATAATTTCTTTACAGTCCTCAGTAGAAGACAAAGACTTCCCTTAGGTGTTCCTGATCAAAGTTCAGTAAGGTTTACTTGGGAGGGGAGGAAATCATAACTTCACAAAAATAGAAATATTTTAGAATCCCACATAAATTAATATTTTCCTAAAAATTAGATTCATTTGCATTATGAAATTATGGGTATTAACCGCTTTATATTTGTGTGATGAACAGCAGATTTTCATCCTTTTTTTGTAATGTAGAAATAAATGAAGAGATTTTTCTTTTGTCTGATTTTGGATTTCATTTTGGATTTTAGCTGCAGTTTGCTACTGTGTGTACATGTGAGTTCATCAGTCTGTGAAAAGATACACACTGAGGAAACTGCCGTCTCAAAATAAATTTCCTTATTAGTCACAAACCGTGCAAGCTAGTGTAGTGTTAACACTGATGCTAGGAACACTGCTGTAAAGTAAATGCTACACACTGGAGCATATTTATCCTTCAAATGCAAACACAGTTTTAGTATCTCATTGTGAATTTAGAAATGTAACTTCATAACTTGTCCATAAGGAAATAAAATAAACATACGAAGAGAAAAAAAAAATAAAAAGCAGTAGCCACATGTTAGGACAGGTGGAAACTTGACTTAAATTTACAAGTGCTTTGTAAAGCATTTGAACTGTTTTCTTGCTTAGAAGAATGAAAAGAGTGAAAACAAAATGTACTCAGTAATTATTCTGTAGCACCAAATGTTTTCCCTATCTTTGGGCCATTGTAGGAATAGATGATAGTATGACATTACTTCACTGACGTTGATAGTCATATTTTTCTAAAATATAACTATGTTAATGTCTTTTAAAAAGAAATCTTCGCAATTTCAAGAGGATGACCTTTATGATAGCTAGTTGCAACCCATTTCAGTAAATGAGTTATGTGGATGACTTGGACAAGCAATATGTTTTGAATTCATATGTCAAATATAGTGAAGTTTCAGTAGCTTGAAAATATGATGGAAAGAAATACATATTGCTTACCACTAATAATGGCTGTCTGAAGTAGTTTATAAGAAATTTAAAGCAATTTTTTTATTAATTATTTGTTAAGTACTGCTAAGTACTTCCAAATTATCTACTTTATCAGAATTAATTACCCATATTGCAATAAGACAAAGTAAATAGTACTTGCAGATGTAATTACGAATTAAAACAAGTAAACATTCCCTTAAGAAGGTACATTCTTAAAGCAATTTCCAACCTATTACTATATAGATTACTGGTTAACAAATGAGTAATCAATCTGAGATAAAAGTTAAAATTAAATAACATATTTGAAGTAAAAACAGAAGCTAACTTGACCTATTTAGGAACTTCCGTCATCAGAGGGCAACATAATTAAAGTATGTAAACATCAATGTTGTCATGTAAGATCAGAAAAACACAAGAAAATTACTCAAGCTGGCAAAAATTGCATATTATATTGATTCAGAAGACTTTTCCCCTAGGTGTATTAGGTCAAAAATTTACTCCTAAAATCTCATTGCTAGGTCCTTCTTCGGTAATTTTTCAACCCTCCTCCACAAAACCACTTACACTTTCTGTGAGTTTAATCAATATGCAGTTCAATTAGGTGGATGGGAAAATAAAATAATAGATAAACAGAATTAGGATCATAGGATCATCGGTTATCCTGACTTGGAAGGGATCCACAAAGATTGAGTCTAACTCCTGACTTCACACAGTGCAACCTAAAAGTTAAACATGCATCTAAGAACATTGTCCAAATGCTTCTTGAACGTTGACAAGCTTGTGGCCTTGACCACTTCTCTGGGGAGTTTTCCAGTTCTTGACAATCCTCTCAGAAAATAACTTTTTCCCAAATTCCAATCTAAACTTCCTCTGATACATCTTTAAGCCATTCCTTCACATCCTATGATGGGACAGCAGAGAGAAGTGATCAACATCTCCCTCTTGGTCTGCCTCATGAAGAAATTGTAGACAGTAATGTGTTCACTCCTCAGTCTCCCCTTGTCTAAGATGAACAAAACTCATATCCTCAGACACTTCTCATAAGTCACTCCTGCCAGTCCTTCCACTATTTTTCTGTCATTCTTTGCACACATGTTTGAGAGTGACAGGAAAGAGCATCTCTGACAGAAATTTTCAGCTACAGTTTTTTCAAAGTGAAAGGAAAAGAATTTCCCCCAAAAAATCCAATGTTTTTAATGTATCTTTTTAATATGTGCAGGTAGAAAAGGTATACAGGGATAACATAGACTTTCATGATCCAATAGTTGCTATAGGCACTTCTAGTTTATTATTGAGAAGTGAGAGAAATTGAGCCTTTTGGTAACTGCTGCTTAATGCCACCAGCGCACACTGGTGGCCAACCAACCTAAAGAAACAGATTTTCAGAGAGGGACCTTGAGATTCTGGTGGACAAGCGGACCATGAGCCAGAAATGCACTCTCATGGAGAGGAAAGCAACAGCATGATGGGCTGTGTTAGGCAGTGTGGGCAGCAGGTCAAGACTGGGCCTTCCTGTCTGCTCAGCAGTGATGATGCCATATGTGGACTGCTGTACATTCAGACTTTAGTCTGAAGACTATCAGAAATGTCCGTAATAAATTAATGGTAAATAAATCCTTGTTGGGAGGGAGGATGAGGACAGTCTGTGCACCATCACCATTACCCTCCTTATATCATACAGTGTCTAAATAGCCTCATCATCAAAATTGTGTAAACTGTGGGAATACCTGCTTCAGGCAATATATAAAATGATATAAGGAAGAATTACCACAGGATACAAGTTCATTACTCTTACCTAACACATATTTCTCATCACATTTAGGGAAAAAAACCTACAACTAACCAAACTCTGCTTCTTGTGAAGCTCAGACTAGACTCTGACTTTATGCCCCTCATTTCTATGATGAAGGATTAAAAATAAATTCAAAGAGTATTTGCTTTCCTTAATGACTCACAGAAATAGGCAGTAATGTATATTTAAAAGTATGTTTAAATGTATATTTAACCTTTCATATTAGTAAACTCTCATTAAAAGAGACTCTAAAATAAGCATATGTTTTTATGCATCTAATTCTGGGTTTGTTTTCTGTTGTTTTGTTATACTACTTTGTATAGCTAAAAAGGATTGAATATTCCTTCTTCATGCTTAAGAATTCTTTATTAAGATCATTTCTTTTCTTTTGTCCTGCTTGTTATTCTTTGAACTTACGTCTCCTCAGGCTCTTCGATATTTTCTATTGACTCTTCTCACTTTAATTTAATTACTTTTTCTTTTTCTGAGACTTTGCAGAAATGGAAAGTATACAGGCTGTAGTGAATTATATTTCTTGCTTGACCTTTAAATATTAAAAGATGAGCAAAAAGTATCTTGAAATAGATTAAAACTTTGAATCTGTGATTTTCTTTGAATCCCATTAAAAATATGTATTCTTTTTGAAGTAGGGTTGCATGCAGTGGCTATGAATAAAATCAATAGCAAACAGAAGATTTAGTCATAATATAATACGAAAAACAGGAATACTTGTAGTGGTATACGAAGTCTGAAAGTGAAACAAAATGAGGTGGGGGAGAGGCAGGCTGTTGCTTAAAAACCCACTTAGAATTAATCCATTAATCCTGTAATGAGTGTTTCTTCACAAAAGATCTATACTTCAGCCAACATTTGATTGTCATAGGGTCAATGAAGAAAATAGTTTCATTTTGGTATCTCTTTGCGATGACATGTGGTTAAGACTCATAGAGATGAAATTTCTAACTCCTGTAAAATTTTGTAATGAAAGAATAAAACCAGAGAAATCCCCATTTAGAAGGAAAATTTTCTTTTTTCCTGATCCTTCAGTGAATAGCAGTCCAATTATGCTCTCACACAAGTAAAATAATTTACTTAAATGTCTCCTAATTACTTCATTTGGTGGTTTGGTGGGGGGGGGCATTTTTCATACAGGAAGACACTTCAAACATGAAGAAAAATTATGCATGATTTTTAGTAAAGTATAAAGTTTGGCAAATTTCAGGATGAAAAAAATGGTAATAACAGATGACTTTCTGATTAGGTAGGCAGCTACCGACCAAAATAAATTACTCTTATTCTTCTTTTATTTGAAACAGTGTGTAACTCTGACCGTGGACTGATGCTTCATCACCTTTGAAAATACTCTCAAAGGAGCAAAGAAGGAAGTCTGCGTAAACCAAGGGGAAATGATTGGTGGTGTGCTACTCCACCTAGACACTCACAGCTCTGTGGGGTTGGACGGAATCCACCCAAGAGTACAGAGGGAGCTGGCAGAAGAGGTGTGGGGAGAAGGTGTTTTAAGATTTGGTTTTATTTCTCTTTACGCTATACCGATTTGACTGGTAAGAAATTTAATTTCCCCAAGCTGAGTCTCTTTTGCCCCTGACAGCAATTGGTGAGATTTCTCCCTGTCCCTAACTCAAGCCACAAGCCTTTTGATCTATTTTGTCTCCCCGTGCCCAGCTGAGGGCACTGATAGAGCGGTGTTGGTGGGTACCTGGCATGTGACCAGGGTCAACCCACCACAACCTCCAATAGACAGGTCATTCCTGCCAGCCCCAGGAAGATATTTCAGCTACAAAAGGACATCACAAACACTTCTTATGCTTGGGTTTGGTAAATAAATCACTCTCCAGATTATTCCAGTATTGACATTTGTCTGTGGCTGAATTTGAACTCTGAGCAGAAGATTATTCCTGGGGAAAGAAGGCGGCATATTAACAATTGACATACATGTTACCATTGTTCAGAGAGATTAATATTTAAAGGACATTGACACATCCCCTACTCAGAGCACGGTCTGTGTTATAATTAAGGGAGAAAGAACCATACAAATTCAGTTATTTACGCCTTGAAAAATCTTACTTAGGCGACACCTAACTCTCAAATTTTAGAACATATTTGTAAAATATTCCAAGAACCAAATGTGCTGCTCAGCTAATATCTGCTTCTGGAAACTGAATTTCTTTCTATTTAATGTCACGAAATCTATTCTTTTTAAAGGCGTGGACATCCTGTGAGACTGTGTCTGTGCTCATATAACTCAGTGTCTGGTTAGAACTTCTAGGCAATTAGTAATAGAAGACTGTTTAGAGGACTGTAGGTGTTTACTAACAATTCATAGGCACCAATTGTTGCGGCTTACCTCTTGTATTGCAGATATTGAAGAAGAATATATGGTTCATAGATTGTCAGTTAATGATATGTCAATAAAACATCAATAAACTATTTTACTCCTGATTTGGTTTAAACTACATGAAATAAGCATTGTTTTCCCAGCAACAGTATCTATCTTATAGAGTATGTCTACTCAAAATGCTATGGTAATTTTTTTAATCTCTGTTAAGATCTTGGGTCTGCAAACCACCATTCAGGAAATGTGGTGTCAATTGCATCAGTACTAAAAATGTAACGTCTACAAACTTTTAAACTTTGAACTTGAACTAACTGGGAGCTAGAGGAATTGCTGTCTACAAATTCTGTTTCCGTGTGAGACCTTGGGTCTCAGTGAAATTGATACATGCAACTTCACTATCTGTTTGACCTGCATTGGTATGCAATTGCTGTGCAGCTATCAAGACTATCCTTACTCTTTTAAATTTGTTATTCATCAAAACACAAGAAAATTAAGAAACCCCACAAAATCTATTATGGACTTTTAATGGCTTTGTTCTTCTGTAAGTCCTTTTGTTTTCCTGCAAAATAAAGTATTGTATGGAATCAGCTGACAATCCTTGGGTGTTGAATTTTTTGCTTTTCTTCTGCCTCTCTTTTATTTTTTCTTTTTTTTTCACCCTTCTTTTTCTTCTTTTTTTCTGAGTGTCCTATACAGCAGTATAATTCATTTAAGCATTTATGAGTTTGTCACTCAGAAATAGTGGATAAAAAACAGATTGAGAATTAAAAGTATTTATTGGAGATCATCTGTTTGGATTACAATTTTTCACATAGTTTTGTAAGTTTAACTTATTTTTAACTAATTTTTTTATATCTAATTTTATGAAATACATGACTGTGTTACTGTAAGATGTAAGCCAACTTTTGAAAAAACATGATGTATAACAAGGCAAATTTTGAATCCAAACAGGTTACTTAATTTTCTGAGTGTTCGTTGTTTGTTCTAACTTGCCTCTTAATTTTCTTCTTTGAAGAAAAAGAATGGTTTTATAGTTGACATGCTTTAAAAATTATATCTTACATTTTTAAAAATTATTTGACCTCTAAACTAATGTAATAAAATTAATATATATCAGATATTACACTAGAAAATAATACCAAATTTGTACTAATAAAGTTACCAAATCCAGCATTATGCCAAGGTTAAGGTTCTTTATGTAGTCCTAACACATAGAACTTCAAAACCTTTGTGGAATCTAATGTAATCACTTCATGTAAATATCATGCATCATATACTTTTTTAAAAATTAAATTTTTGTCATTCAGCATAATGTTTTGATGATTTTAAAGTCTTAATTTAATGTTATAAAGTTTTACTTATATCCTATAAAGAATAAACATTAAACAGACATAAATACTATCAGTCTGTATCAAAAAGCCGAACCAGCAAAAGATCCTAAGTAAATGGGGAAATGTTAGGTGTGTTTTTGGATAAAAGGCAGACTTTTCATTCTTAAGTTATTTTGAATTCAATCCAAGTTTTGCATATGCTTCTCTTGTTTAAACAAGGTTTTATCCCTATGCATGCCTTATATTTTCCCTGTCTTCTCTCAACTTGTGCTGCTATTTGTAATACACTTTCCTAACAAGAACAAAATGGGATATAAAAAATTCTATTTTCACACAGACTTTGTTTGTTTGTGTGTCACTTAACACTCTGTGCCACTAAGCAGACATCTTCTGTCTCAGAAATTATCTGTCAGATTCAAAATGATATGTTAGAACAAGATCTTTTGCTGTCATGGTTTTATAACTTTAAGAAGACACTGGAAAAACTTTACCTGTTAGCCTGCTTTACTTGCAGTTTCTGACATGTCTTGGTATTGATTAGAGGTGTGTAGGGCAGTCAAGGCTAAAGTAAGGATAACAAAGTCTACCAATTCTCTGAGGTAAGCTACATCTAACCAGCAGGGAGCAAGACCATTTACAGCTGGGTAACCATACCAGCAATACCCTATAAGGCTGAAATTGCTTACATACTGATATCAGAAACACGAGATTTAGGTGTACAGACTCTTATGCCTTGAGACTACTAATGTTTCAGTCTTTTTAACTTTTTTTTTTCCTGTCCTAAGGTTGCCTATGTGTCTGTAAGAATGCATATGGCATGCATGTTGGTGTGAATATGTAGATATATGTTATGTCACAGAGCTTATGTTGTAGTCCAGGCACTCAGTGAATCCCTGTGAGGTGTTATCTTTTCCTGTACAAATTCCCTTTCATTCATTCCATTCCTCTAAGTGTGAGCAAATGCCTTTCATGACACTGTTCTGTACTGGCCCCATCCTGACAGTTCCTTTAAGTATTCTTGTAGACCATAACTTCAGATACGTAAGGAATCACAACGCAATTCATTGCACTAGTGGCTGAAAGTTGTCTCTTCATTCTTTCCTTCTCTGCTGAAAAAAAAAAAAAAATTAAAAAAAAAATACACATTACAGCATATAGTATTCTGTTTTGTAAATTTCATGTGATAGTTAACTTCAGTTATGACATTTCCCTAACAATGAAGGTGTGATAGACCCTTTTCATATTTGTCAGTGATCACTAAGCTCAATAGTAACTTAAACTATGAAAGTTCTTTATATAGCTTTCATCATTTTCACTTTTGAAAACTTATAGGTTCATATTAATATGTTCACTACATTTTTTTCAAAACTCAATGTTTAAAATTGTTCCACCTATGTTTTTATTTATGAAATGTGATATACTTCAGAAATGAAAAGAGCAATGTGGAAATATTTCTGTGAAAATGTAGATCATCACGGTTACAACGTGCTTTTGAGTAGGCACACTAGCATGAAAGCGTTCAGCTGATCTGCTTGAATATGTTTTTAACAGCCCACTCTTTAGGAACATTTTGACAAGTGTTTGTAGCTAACACTTTATTCTCATTACCATAGCTAGTCTATAATTCAAGGAAGTCTGCTGCTCGGCATGGTCACAGCTCAAAACAAGCACAGGAAATCTGGAACAGAGCACTCAGAATGGAGACTTGAATTAAGCCCTATATGCATCTTCTACACCGTGCTCTGCCATTTGATGATCTTTTAGTCTCCAAGTTATACATTATCCTATGAAGCTCTTCACACAACTAAGAACAAATTATTTTGTAGTTTGGAATATTATCTATGACCTCATCTGAGCATCACAGATCAGTTCTGTGACTCAAAATCCCTGTCAGTGTCTGTTTGTTGAGAATAGAGATGATTATTCATCAGCTTAAATTATGCCTATACTTTTCTTCACTTTAATTCACTCTAATTTCTTTTAGTATATTCTATTTGCTTCTGAAAATGGTATTTCCTTCAGTTAATTTTCAATTTGTATGTTGCCTTTGATTTCATGCATTAGAATAGTAAATGTCTCTGACATAGCTTTATGGAACTGAAAATCAGCTCATAAACTAAATACTCCCTTTCAAGATATGCGCATACATGCTCACTGTGGGGTTAAGGTATTTAAAACAGTCAGGGTGTTTGCATCCTCTAAATATACATTTAAATAAGATGGACACACAGTTCAGGTATTTTAAAATCAAAGAATACTTTTAATTTTATTAGGGGTGAGTGTAACTAATTGGGAGAGAATGTGAATATATGGAGGGTGCCTTTCAGCTATCTTCTTTCAGCTGATGTTCTCAAATGAATTTGCTAATAAAATAATTGTGTCGGAATATCTACAACTCTCACTCTCTCTTTTAGATAAAATACCTTTATTCCTTATATGAAAAAGTTATCTAAGAACATTAGTACAGAATGAAATACACTTTGAAGTGTGTAGATTAAAAGAAGGACTCCTTTAAACTCCTTATTTATAGGAGTTTGTTGACATCTTATTTTAGACTTAATTTGGATAATTCTATAAAAATATAATACAAAGATAAAATTTAAACTGGCAGTCAGTAGTGTGGTTATAAAATAAAATTCTAACTGACTGAATTGCAGAATTCAAATTTACTATCACACTTGATTTCAGGCAAAAATTGTAGAAATAGTATATGAGCTCATTATTTTAAATTATTCATGTGTAACTGATGATGAAAGCAAGTAAATGTCTTCAGATGAGAAATCACAGTGCTTTGCACTTTTTTACAAGTGAAATCAATTCTGATTGAAAAATTACCATGCAATTTTATGAATTTAAAATGAGCTAATTTCACATAATAAATTTTCAACAAAATATAGCCAAAGACCTAAAAATCTATCTTGAAGTGGAACAGTTTTGCTCATATCTTGATGGTTGCTGATACAAGCTCAGTGGATTCAACTAGCTTTGTATCTGAAAAAATCATGTTTATGTATTCACGTTAGCATTTACTATACCCGTTTCCCAAAGGAGTAATTAATATCTCAATTTAGATAATCTTTGGTAGATGAAATACTGTTTTTCACATGGCATCTTAAGCTATTACTTTGCACAGGTGTTAGAGGAGCAAAAGGTTCATCAGTTTCAATGTCTGGCACATGTGACTGATGCCCAGGGGACTAAAAAGACAACACTGAAGAAGGCTGCTCTCACTCACTGGTTATGCACTTCCATACTGTTAATGATCTCATTAGGCAGACTACACAAAATGTGTGACTTATTAATTGTGGCCTCTCCTACATACAATTGCCGACATAGATTTGTTATTCTTTGAAACATCAAATAATTTTAAAACCATAGAGTCATTAGGGTTGTCATATCACTATATTGTCACTAGAGAAATTGCTCTAGTTTAAGATCTGCCTTGGTATTTTTAATTATGCATTCTGAATTATATCACAAATGCGCTATCTAGCATTCTAGTTTAAATATTCTTATTCAAAAGAATGGAAAAATTTGCTTATTTTCTAATAAGTTTAGGAGTTGAGAGTGAATTTACAAAAAAATCTTTGTAGCAAATTTCTTTTTCACAGAAGTTTTGGCTAACAACAGGTTAAATGTTCCCTGATGTCTCAGTATTCCTTGGTAATATGAAAAAAAAAGTTATATTCAAAATTCTTGAGTAATGTCCAGAGTAAAATTCAAAGATAATATGCACATCTGGTGTAATTTTTTTTTGTCTATTCAATGTGTCCATCTATACAGGTAAGTACATTTTCATTATTTTTTTTTTGTTTTTAATTAATGCTGTTACCAAACACAAACAGATTAATTTTTAGAATTTTAAAAATCTTCTTTAAACAAAGAGTAAATGTGAGAATTTTCTGCCTCAAACAAAAGGTTTGAGAAAAATGATAAGAAACGTCCAACTGAAATTTTAAGGGGTTTATATCTAAAATTTTTAAATTGCTTTAGCTGCAGCTGCCACTGTGTATTCCAGAAAAATAAGCATTTATATAAATAAGCATATACATAAACTCAGAGTATGTTTGCCAAAAGAAAAGAAAGAAAAAGAAAACTATTTGAATTTCAAGAACGTTTCAGGTGCATGTGAAACAGAACCATTTTTTTTCTTTTATTTTATGTCATTTAAATACTTGGTACAAATGTGTCAAACACTTTTATAGAGTGGGAAGATCACAATTTAGGCTGTCAAAGGGTGAAATTATTTTGAGAGGTTTCATCAGCAGGGGGTTGGAAACAGTTTAATGTAAGAGTGCCTGCAATTAACAGAGTTATATCTAGCCAGAAGGTTGATTTATTGTGCTACTGTTGTCTTTCTTTATCTTTTCCCCCCAACTCCACCTCCCCCCTTTTGGAAAATTCCTTCCATGAATCCTCTGTGTCTTCAATAACATAAATTGGCATGAAGAGTTTACAGCACTCTTAGGTATTCCTTCCTATTTTCTTTCCAGGTATTACTAAATTAAGGCTTTCAGGTCAAATAGGTTTAATTTAATCTCAAGAGTGTGCATTTGGCAGTAAATGAGGACCATTTTGACTGTATTTCTGATGATTTAAATTATTTTAAAATGGTTTTGCATATGAACATTGAGAGTTTGTCTCTCAAACAAACCCATTTTTTCCCATAAGAGGTGGTGTTCAATTTTGTATAGACAAGAAGATTTTTTTGCACTGCACAAGTAATAGGTTTTTTATCAAATTAATCAAACCCAGAGAGACAAAGAAAGAGTCTCAATGGAGCTTTCATTAAGAGATTTTGCCAGTTAAAATTCTTGTATGAGATATTTTTTTATGATAAATTGGGTTCTCCAAATCTCTCCAGCATATTAGCATCCTTCCTATTACTTATTAAGTACAGCTTCATTAGGATAATGAAGTCAGGTGAGTAGTGCTGGAAGAAAAAGTATCTGAAAAATTTATATTTCTGAAAGACATGCCTTTGCTCATTCCATGCTATATTTGCATCTGCTAGAAAAAGTTCCTTTAACATGGCACCATCGATTTAGTTTCCTAGTGTTGAAAACAGGAGTACTGACCGAAAATGTGAGTGCTGCCAAATTCCTTGCACACTTCACCACTCTCATCTCCTTTCTAAAGCACATACCAGAATTTTTCCTCCCGAGAAGATACTTTCTATTTTCAGTCAGCACATACAGAGTGATGTAGAATTTACAGTTTTCAGCCACAACACAAGGAATGGATCTATCCTACACACCACGACTACTGGGCATGTTGTTTTTCCCTTTTTGTCCTTTGTTTGTTTGAGCACAGCAATGCATCCTGCACATAGAGAGCAATCCTGAAGTAGGAAATAGACACTAAACTCAATATTTCAGCATTTTCTTGTTTTCTGCTAAGGACTTCATTGAGGAACTCACCCAGTCTTCCTACTGTTAGAAGAAACCTTAGCATGCTTATATTACTTCTTGTCTTATGCCTTTTATCATTCATAATAAGTAACAGTACTAACAACTATGGCCAATGCCTTTATTTGTCACTAGATTATATTAATCATGGTTATTATTTAGGTCTGTGAGATATCTTGGAAAGAATGGACTGTGGAACAAGGGAAAATACATTAAGATCAGAGACAAAATGAATGATTTGAAAAACAGAGCCTAAATTTTTTGTGGCTTCACCTTGATATTTTTCTGTGATGCATTTAAACACGTTCTTTTTTCTGAGTGACAGTTTAGTTAGCTGATCCCTTTGCTCACTTGCATGAATAAAACCGGAACTTCAGAAACTCAGAACATCATAATCTTGAGCTCATTGTTCCATAGACCTCAACCATCAGCAGCTGGGTTGAACAACTAGAAATGAGAGACTGCCAGTGAGAGAATTTAACAATAGCTATAATAGCAACAACAGCAACAAATAGTAATACCCTAGGAAATTTTATTAAATTCATGCCACCTTAAAAAGATCTACCAAAATTACGTGTTTCAAAATGTCTGTCTTCAGATGAAGACAATTCAGAAACAAAGGAGAAGGAAGAAAATAATAACAAGACAAAAGTTAGTCTAATGAAATGCAGAGAAGGCCTTTACAAAGGAAGACAAATTGTTCAATGCCAAAACAAATATCAAAACCAGGTACAGTCATCATATAATTTTAGGAATGCATTCATTCAATCAGGCAGAGGGTGTTACTATGGTTTTACAGACATAAAACTTTTTCTTTTCCAAATACCAAAAAAAAAAGGGATGTGTCCGATTATTATCAAAAAAAGTGTTTCCAAAACCTTGGTGGAAAGTGAGATTGTTTTGTTATCACTTTACTAGAAAGGCCAGGTAATTTCATACTGCAGGGCCTTTCTACTAATGCTTCTTTACTGCTCTGCCAGACAGCAACACGGAACAAAACATCTTTTCAATGCAAGTGAGGATCAGACAAATGAAATTAAATTTATATCCACAATATCTGAATGAAATATGACAAGTGTTGTCATCCTAGATTTTGTTTGGTTGGTTATTCTTGGGTTTGGAAAACATTTCATAGTGATAGAAAAACAGGTTCGTATTTTTTTCTTTTTATTCAGTGCCAGTTAGTGTTGCAGATGGAGAAAGTCCCAAGGAAAGCACTGCTAAAAAAAATCTTATAAGGTGAATCTGTTAAATATAATTATTGCCATAAACTAATTTTCCTCTATATACTATATTCTATGTACTACATACTGTGTTCCATGTTTTAGGAAATCTCTATGTACCCCAGATCCTCAGGTAAGTTTGATTCTCAAGTGGTTTGTTATCAGCACTGACAGTGTTTTGGGGTTTCTCTTTCTCCCCTCCCCACCCACCCCAGTCTCTGATAGAGAAGATTTAATTATCTATTTTGTGTGAAAAAAACCCCATAGTTTAGAAAGTATCAGTATTCAAAAATAGATAAAGAAGTTTAAAGTGTTTTGGTTTTTTACTGAAGTACTCTCTAACAAATTACAACGACCATCCTACAGTTTCCATCAAAAAGCTCAGTCTCAGTATCTCATACTCTGAATGTGAATGCACACTCTTGTTTATAAGGATTATAAATTAAAATTCCTCCCAATAATACTGTAGTCCTTAGTATTGTAGCAGTGATTAGTAAATCCCAATCCTTTTATGATACTGTTAGAAACAGCATATGATAATATTTACATAAACAATTATTAGATCCATAAATCAAGATTTTTAATGATTTCAAATATGACTAATTCTTCTTGAAGTATTGTATTTAAAATTAAAAGACATAGGTTTTTCTTAGTGGAGAAGGTTTTTGGTTTAGTATTTACAAAATGCCACCAATAACAATAATAAATTATATCTAGTCACATAGTTGCCAATGATATTTTTAGATACCCATTGTTTAAATTAAAAAGATTTAAGAATAACCTTTTATAATACTTTCATGAAGACAAAGAATAGGTTATTTGTAAAAAAAAATATTTTCAGTTTCAAAAAACTGTGCTAGCTTAAAATGTTATGTTTTTAGTAGCCTTTTGATTAAGAATGATACTTGAGTGATTGATACATTGCGGTCCATTGTATGAGAAATGGCACTTCAGTCTTTGAAAGATGTATAGAACTCACTATAATTATATTCTAGGTTTTTTTTTTCCTTTATTGTGTCTGCAAATATATTGCTATTTGAATGATAATTTTTCAATTTATCTATTAAAATACTTTTTTATTTTGGTAGCTTTATTCCGTATTGGTAATATTAATACTTTTAAAGTAGAAAAAATAATCATTTTGAAAGCAAAAGTAATATTTTCCATAAGCATAATCTTTTGATAGAAAGACTTGTATTTCTATATATTTCTGAAGAAAAATTGTACTGTAAACTATTGTTTTCTTCAAAAATTTGTGAATGGCATAAACAAACTTTGCATTATTTAGCAGTTCTTACTGAAAACTAAAAATTTGCCCAATTGGCTCTATCATTCTGGGTTATACAATATCATCAAAACACTGTAAACTGTTATTTGAATGCTGCCTGTATCAGAGGTCAATTTTTGTTTAGGCTTCACTGCCTCATAACAGCATCTAACAGCAAGGGGAGCTCTAAGACAAGTTGGAGTAAACTGAGAAACTTTTGAGAGAAGATTATAAATACTGTCAGGAAAAGATAGAGTTTGGAGAAAAGATTTGGAACGGAGGAGGGACATAGCTGTTATTCACCATAAGACAGGCAGCCAGAGGTGTTTACAAAGTACATGAAAAAGATTTAAAAAGTGCAGGAGATTATAAGAAGCAGCCAAGTGACTAAATACAAATGATCCAAGCACTTTAAAAAAATCAAACTCGCATCTCAAGTGAGATGTGCCAAATAGCTAAGAAAACCACCTAGATATGATATAGTGGGTAGAGAGTGGTTGAAAGAAATAGTAAATCAGATGTAGATTGATCTATCCAGGATATAATAGCACCTATGAATTACAAATATAATTTACCTTCAAGTAAGTCTGAGAAAAAGGCTATATGAAGGGAGGTTATACCGAATTTCACTAAAAGGCATGAGGGTCGTACTGACTAATTTTGTCTACACAGAAATAGTCTTTCATAAACATGCCACACTAGTCCATTTTTCCAGCATTCATTTTATTAAGTTCAAGTCATTAACTTCTGACCCCAACCAGAAAAAGTCTGTGATTCAGAAACACTAGATTTGTAACCGCCTATTAATTGCCATTGACATTGAAATTCTAATTGAAAGATTTTAAGAATGCATCCTGTTACTTAAATTTATATCTAGCATATAGATAAATGAATAGTAGAGCACTGTGAAATATTGATTACACAAAATTATTTGACCTATACTGATTTTGAATTTATTTTGCTCATCCAGCATATTTTGCCCATCCAGCTTTATTTCCAGCCACTGTAACCCATACTGTAGGATGTAGCAAGGATGTCTTTCCAGACCAAAGACTGCTTTGTTCACAAAGGCCACATACTTTTGCATATGAGAAATATATAAGTAGAGACATTTATTGTATGACAGTAATGGTAGACAAGATTTGTTATTCCAATGTATTATATATACTGTGTATGTATGAGGGAATTTTTGTTAAGCCAGGCAAGACAAGAGATAGCCAAGCCAGAAGCAGAAAGGAATGCATAGCTCTGTCCTGTCTCAGTACTTGAATCATTAATTAATCCTGAATTTACACTGTAAACTGCTTTGTTGCTAGCTTGTAACAGATGAAAGTTCTGAATCTGATGCAACCTTAACATCCTGAATTGAAAATCTAAGAGTTGTTTTCATAAAGAGTGGCAAAAGTAATGAAAGACTGAGGAACCAGTTAGCATACAGTACACAAGTTGTTAGACTGTGGTATTCTGAAAAGGTTTAGCACATCTTGACTCAAACTTTTTCTATAACTCCTGCACTCAGCTCAGTTTAAAAGGATGTCTTTGCTCTCACTCAGACTTCATAGCCCAAGCTAAACATTTGCTTTATAACATCTTTACAGTTGCTTTATGCTAGATTAAATCAAAATAAACTCTTTTCTTCTTCTTAAAACACAATATATTAGTAATATTATCAAATTCATTGGAAATCATGAGGTATGGATCACATCAGGTCATTGATCTTAAATAAAAGTGTCCATTGGATAAAGAGAAGCAATCTGATAGAAATCAGACTAAATTAATGTGAGTTATTAAAAGCTTTTCCAGTGTATTTGGTAGTGCTCTGTATAGACGTCTATCAGATCATTAATTAATTCATTGAAATTTTTTTAGTCCAAATGTATATTATTAGAATACTTACCAACCTTGCCCATGAGCTAAAAAATATTATGATAGATGTACTAGAATTAGTTGAGCATGTTACTACATTAATGACCAAACTTGTCATTCTAATAATGTTTGTGTTTCTAGTTACATTAAAGGATTTTTTTTTGTCTAAGAAAGGGATTCTTTTTGCTTGGTATCTGAAAATTACATAGATTTTATCTTCTTTTTCTTTCTTGGCTATGAATACTCAAGTTTGGCAGAGTGAGAAAGCAAATTTGGTTAGAAAGTAGAGTTGCAAGTAATGAACAAATAGAAAAAATAACAAATACTAATCAAAATTATTTGTCTCATGTTCAAGTCAAACATTTATCTAGGAAGCCCAACATCCTCTGGAAAATATTGCGTACAGTGCTATTTAAAGGAAAAGGACTGTGTTGTCACAAGTCAGGAATGACTTCACAGCAAAGATAAGAATTCATTTTAAACTGTTGGAATTGTTAAAAAGAAATGACTAGTACTAATCCTATAGTACAGAAGTGTGAGTGGTAAGCAGGATAAAAAGATTCAATGAGCTGGGCTTTTTTCCCCACGATGAAACATGTTATAGAGAAATGTATATTTACATTTATATAGCAAAGTATGCAACTTTCCTACAGTTAAACAGGTATAGAACATTTTGGGCTGATAACATTAGCTACTAAAATTTTCTTAGCTACTGGTAGTTTATGATAGATACAGTGGATCATGACATAAGAAAAATGCTTAGGGAGAGTTTGTCTGAAATAGTATTACATGTTTAGAATGTATATACTGCAAAAATTAATTAGATCCATGCCAATTTTTACCACATGGGAATGTGTCTGTGAATCCCAATTCAGAATGATCAAATATATAGCTATGTAGCCAATATATCAGTTCAATAGTAGTCCTAGCTAGGGGATGATGTCCTAGCCACAATGTACTGGCTTGATATAGTAAAATAATCTGTGAGACATCCTTAAGAAAATGCACTATATTTCTAGTGTTCTGAGGTATCAATTGATAAAGATCTTACCCTCTACTCTGCAGGTCTGACTTACTACAGAGTTAAGTTTGGCCTTCATGAATCTGTGGTGATTGTATCAAAAATATTCTCTTAGACTAAGGTTGCTTGTTTTGATTGTGTTCTTTGGTTTTTTGTTGGCTTGGGATTTTTTGTGGGGATGCATGTTTTTGTTATCTTGTTTTGTTATCCTTTTGTTATCTCTTGAGAATACAGAAAACATAAAAATTCATGAACATTTTGAGGTGATGCTTCAATTCAACTAGATTTTGGAATAGATAAGGATTTACTTTATTTTTTCCTTGTTTCCTGATCATAATAAATATTCTTATAAATAGGAGTGGTAACAAGTGTAATTCAGCAACTTAATAAGGAACTCTCATCACTCTGGTCTGTTTATGTAAACACATTTCCAAAAATCAAAAGACTGAACAATGTTTTACTAAATGCCAGCAATCTGACGGTTTCATAAATATTTTTAAAATTTATTTTAGATTTCCATTGATGCCATTTGGCATGTAATTCTATTTCAGAAGGAATGCACAGAAAAGGCACTGATATTTTGACAATTTTTATATAACAAAGTGAGAAAATCTAAAATAATCTTTCAATCATGGTTAGGTACCTAATCTGACACAAACATAAATATAGATACACTGACAATAACACTGTGACCTGTCCTTCATTGAGGCAGTTAAAGGCTATCAAAATGTTGATAAATATTTTAGTTACAAAAAAGAAACTGAATGTGACAATGTTTGAATTCTGTCAAAAATAAGGAAATTAAAGAGGAATATAGGTTGAACCATGTCTGGTTTTGAATTTTACTATAAAGGTGAGGGAAAAAAATTAATAGGCACTTTCAATTTTTGTTTGAGCATTTTAATCTTTATTCAAGCCTTTTCATTTCCACAGTGTGTTAGTGTGCTAATTTACTGGAAATTTACAAGGTCCAGATATTTATTTCACAACCTGATTGTGTTATTCACAACCAAGAAAGAATAATTGTTTATAAATTTCTATGTACTTTTACACGTACTTTTTACAGGATCATGTAGTGATGGGACAAAGGCTAATGGCTTTAAACAAAAAGAGAGCAAATTTAGATGTGGTATTAGGAAGAAATTCTTTAGTGTGAGAGTGGTGAGACACTAGAACAGGTTGCTCAGAGATGCTGTGGATGCCCCATCAGGTGTTCAAAGTTGGGTTGAATGGGACTCTGAGCAACCTGGTCCAGTGAAAGATGTCCCTGCCCATGACAGGAGGCTTTGAACGAGAGGGTCTTTAAGGCCACTTCCAACCCAAACCATTGTATGATGATTCAATATCATAAACTATTTGGAAAATGAAAATATTTAAAAAGATAAGGAATGAAAAAATTGTTTAACAGAACTGCTTTTAATAAATTCTGTAATTCCTACTCTCAATTTCTACAGTGTAGAATTTGTTCTTTGCCTTAGAGTCTTTAACTGACATAAAATCCCATTATATGTGAAAGAACTACTTTAAAAAGGTATATATCTTGAGGTTATTTCCTCATATATTTGTGTAAGTAGGAGCAGGTTGGGTTTTCTTTTTTTTTTGTATTTAAAGCCCGATGCATTTTATTTTCAAAACAGGATTCATTTAAGACCTCATGAAAAATATTTTTTTTGTATTTCCTGCCCCACATAAGCAAGTAAGCAATCTTCTGTTTTAGTAACTATAAAGCAAGAGAAACTACTGCAATCTAGATAGCCATAACTGAATCTTAACTTTTCTTCACTGCTCTTGGAAAACACTACCTTGCTTTCCTGTGAGAGGTTTTTCTATAGGAATCCTGTTCCTCCTGAATCTTTTCAGGATTCTTCTACCTTCTCCTACAATATACCTTTCCAGTTAGCTCAAGTGACAAGTTCAGCCTCTTGTCCTCCAATAAATTTCTTGCTTGCTAATATTTATGCCAAGAGAGACTTCTCTGGCTGAACCAATTCTCATGGCTAGCAGTTTAGACTCACCGACTTTTGAGTCTGCTGACTTTGAGCACGCCATGGAGACTAAACCAGTAGGCTCATTTAACGTCCCTGTTAAATGTAACTTATCTTGAAAGGTCTTCATACTGGTTATGAAGTACCAGTCATAACAACAGGGAAATTGAAGAGTAATTTTTACTCAGTCATAGGTACTATTAAGGAAATGGTTACTAGATTTGAAAATAGAAATAAATGCAAACAGTACAGTCTGTGTAGGCGAGTAACTGATAGAAAATATTATTTGTGATGTTAGAACCAGGATGTGCATGTATGTTACGTATCTAGGCAGAGTCTTCCTGCAGAAGAGTAATTTCTTAGAGCAGTATTCCAGAACACAGTTTTCTTCCATGATGAAGCTGTTGTCAGTCTCTGAAAACATTTCTAGCCTGGCATGGAGGTTTGCTTCCTTTTGGCCACTGTCTGCACAACTACTAGCAAAGCCACACTGCAATATTCTATAATATGTAAATACTATCTCTTCCCACTCTCAATGCAGAGTTATTTTTAAACTGAATTAGTGAATTAATTTTATTGGTAAAGAAGACTTCCAAAAAGATGTTATACACAAAGGGCAGTGAAGTTAGAGGTGTAAATAGAAGGCACTGGGAATGAAAAGGCTGAAAACTTTTAAAGAGGGCAACTCATTAAAGACGTATTGATAAATAAACATTCAGAAATTTCTCCTCTGTCATTTTTACTCCCTGGAAGGCTACTGAATGCAAGTGTACTTCTGTATCTTACCCTCTGCTTTCCTCTGCACAGCTGGAATGCAGTGTATAGTTCTGGGCTCCCTAATACAAGAAAGATATGTATATACTGGAGCAAGTCCAGGACAGGACCACAAATATGACTATGGATCTGGAGCATCTTTCATAAAGGGAAAAGCTGGAAGAGGTGAAACTGTTCAGCTAAAAAAGAATGGTCTCAGGGAGAATTCTATCAATGTGCTCAATTCATTGAAGGAAGAGATTTTTCACTACAGCAATAGGCAAATTTAACCATTGTTTTATGCAAGAGTAGAAGTAAACCTAAGCACTCTTCTTTGTGTTTCCTATCTGCAGTAGTAAATGAAGTATGGTGAATTTGGTTTCAGTTTCCAGTCTTTTTTTTTTTTTCGGATGTTACATATTTATGAAGATTGCATCCTTTTACCCCAAATTTTAACAGTTTAGTATGTAGCAATGCTAGCTTTTTCAGTGTTATGATTGGGTATTTAAATGTATTTTATGCATTCACTACCTATATGCTGAATTCAAGTGTCTCATGAGAGAATAGTAAATCAATGTGTTTTATCCAGTGGGATGTGTAACCAAACAAGGACAAGCAGTTCTACTATAGGTAAGTGCCTAATAGTCTAAATTACTACTGTCTGTTTACTACAATAATATTGACCTCATATAGTCTTTGTCCCTAACTCTTCGATTGTAAAAAAAAAAAAGAATAATTAGAGTGAAGAAACATGTTTACTTTAATAATGGAATTCACCTCAGATACATTTGTATTAAACATTTTGCACCTGAACCTAAGCCTTGTTAGCATAAATTTCATTAAGTGCTCTTCTGCTTTCATGCCAAAGAGAAGCAGAACATATTTCAGATTTAGCAGCAGGTTTGTACTGGCAATTCATAGTAGATAATAAAAATGCTGAAAATCAGCAAGTCTGGAATCAACAACTGGGAAAAGAATATAACATTGATGAAAAAATTGAGAACAATGATGACAAACTTTTTATATACAAGTTCACGCTTCCACATCACAAAAGATCAAGAAATATTAAAGGAAGAGGGCTTAACATCAGTGGAGCAAAAGCAATCAAAAGAATTACTTAGTAAGTTTATACTAGTGGTTGTTTTTGTCTGTTTTATAATAGCTGTGGTTTTTTCTCCAGTCTCCTGAAAATTAATGGCAAGTTGTTTTTTAAGATACAATTACTGACTGTGTGGACAGCTAACTGAATCTGACAATGCTTTGTAGCACTTTCCAGTCACTTGTCAGTGTTGGAGTTTTTTGTTTGTTTTATCTTTTTCTGTGAGTGTTTACTTCATATTTTCCTAAAGTTTGTGTTATGAATAAAATTTGGCAGGCATTTGAAGACATTTTCTTGAATTCAAAGGCAGCAGGAGACCTGCTTTAATGAACAAAAATCTCCTGACTGAACTCAGATGTACAAGGAAGATACAAGAGCTGGAAGCAGGGGCAGTTGACTCAGGAAGCAGGGGCAGGTGACTCAAGAGATGTTGTCCTGTCCTGTAGGGATGGGTTAAATAAGCCAAAAATTGTGAAAAAGACAAAAAAAAGGATTCTACAAGATTAAAACATGGAATTTTATGAAAATAGTTGAAAAGATGGGGGGAAAAAACACCATGACAACAATATTATTCTGAGGGCCTAATTGTATCCCTTCTTTCCTTCTCTTTTTCTAATTGCTTAAACAAATTGCCTCTACTTTGTTCCTGAATTATTCCCCATGCTTGCCAAGCCTGCTAAGAGTCTCATAAGAACTGAGTCAGGTTTTCAAAAAACTTTTGAAAGTGAAGAAGGAATGTTGTCTTACAAGACAAGCTCAGAGATGATAGATTTGTTTCTTGAAGGATATCATCTAAAGATGTATCAGACTGAGAAATTATCACGTGTATGACACTGTGTTGTACATACACCGAGAAAAATAGCAGTAATTTCAAATTAGGAAGATCTGATAATTTGAGAAGCACAAAATATTATTTGCAGTTGTGACAAACTCAGTTTTTACTGAATGTTTTCACAAAGAAAAGATTAGACAAAAGCTTGAAATAAGGCAAACAGGTAGCCCAAAATTAGGGGGAATATTATGTTTTTAATTTATAGGATGATAGGCTAATTTGTTTTAAGGGATTTAGGGTCATCTAATCTAACCTCTTCCTCAGACTGGGTTTATCTGAAGCAGGTGCACAGGGCCTTGTCTAGGTGAGTTCCGAGCACCTCCAGAAACTGAGATCCCAAACCCTCACACAATCATTTTGAGTAGCCTGTTCTAGTGTTTGATCACCATCAGGGAGAAAAACTTTCATCACAGAACTTCTTCTGGTGCCCATTGACCTTTTGTAATATATTCATGTCCTTGCTTACAACAGTGCTGGGAAATCCAGACAGGTTCCAGTAATAGAAGAGGCAGCTTGGTCTGACCTGGAGCCTTCTTATAAGTGTGCACTTGTGTAAGCAGAGGAGAGAGCAGCGAGAAAGAGGCAGAAGACAGTAGTGTCAGTAAACAAAAAATGGTAGGATTTAGTAGAATTCAAATATATTCAGAACATATCATGGCTTATTCCTCTGGTAACCCTACAAAAATCTAACCATACTTTTCAATAATCACTTCACTCTTTCAGGAAACAAGACTGTTATTTTTTTAGAGACCTCAAGAGAGAACTGGCTGTTTCTCTTTGTCCTGTCACTATTAATTAGGGAAGTCACAATTAATTATTGCTAAGAAGCAACTTCATTGCCGCAAATGCACCAAGAATGTTACTCTGTAACTTTTGCTCAGTCACGTATGCTTCTTCCTATAAGTCAGTACATTAAAGTAGAGAATAAGATGTAGAAATATCCTTTTTTTTCAGAGATTCCACTTCAGGAGCAAGCAGTAAAACATATTTAGTGGCATTCCTCAACAGAAATTCGTTGTATAAGAAAACTGGCATTGATTTTTCTGTCAAATATGCCTCTCTCTCTCTCTCTCTCTCTCTCTCCAGTCTTCCATAAAAATCAGTACCACTAGCGAAAGGACTGAAGATGCAAAGCAGAGCCTACACAAGTGTAAAGTAAGGTTAGCCCTTCAGTATCTATTCCTTTTTGATTAAGGTATGGAACCACTTACTTTCTGTGACAGGTGATAGAATCTGGTTTTTTTAATGGAAAATGTGTACTGTATTAATTTGGAATCTCTTGATAAAACAAATTACTGCTGGTTTTATTTATTTAATATTTTCTGCATGACAAAATTGAATTTTTTTTTTGCTGGCAGGTAAACTTTTGATAAAGCTAAAATACAAAGCTTAAAGAGACCAGCATACTTTAGCAATATTTGCATAACTTGTGACTTTCAAGACCCAAATTTTTAATGAGAAATTTTAACAGACAAAATTTTTACACTATTTTTCTATTATTAAATAGTAATATTTTAAGAAACTAAAATGAGAAATATTTTTTCTTCACATTGAATTTTTTTCTAGCCATAAAATATTTTTAATCTGTTCAGAAAGGTATTAGACTTCATTTACCTTTTACCATATACTTTCAAATATTTCAAGTCTGTTTTTCCATTCTCTGCTGACTTGCTTTCTAGTGAAAAATGCTCATGACATGATTTCCAGTAGATAAATGTGAGCTATACATCTAGCCATAAATATGTGTATATAAAAATATATTTTAGCCATGAATGGGGAAATGAAAAAGGAATCTAGGATTTAAACTGCAACCAACAAGATTCTGTCTTACTCTTTCAAGGGTAAATGTGGCTACTATTAAAAATTATTTAATAAATTTTTTGCACTTCTACCAATGAAAATTAATTGGTTTTGTTTGGTAAGACTGAAATATTTCATAAGGAAAAGGTTTTCACAACAAAATGTTGCACATTTTTCATGCTATTTCCATAATTTTTACCCCTGATTTTAAATATATCATCAATTTGTATGAATACAAATGCTAAAAATATCTTCAGAAATTTCATGTACTGTAGGGCAGCTGTGTGAAAGTTTTTGTTATGTTCACAAACTAGAGTATGTTGAAATAGCAAGGCACAAAGGTAATTTTACCTTAACTTCCTATCCATTTGGACAGTGAATTTTAGAGCAACTGAACAAAATTTCACACCAGTACTTGGAGAAGAATGCCTTATTTTTTTCTGTAATAGCTTATAGACCATAATTTTGGATGCAGTACTTTCCTGCCTGTAGACCTAAAGTTATTCCCAGTTAAATTAAGTTGAAGAATCTGCAACCAATAGAATGTGGATTTTTAATTTTTTAGTTCTCTTGAACAAACATTCATAGCATCATAGCATAGGACGGTTTGGGTTTGAAAGTGACTTTAAAGATCATATAGTTCTAACCCCCCCGCCATGTTCAGGCACACTAGAACAGGTTTTCCACCAGATGCAAACGCAAAAATTAATTACACGGGCAAAGAAATGTGTGAAATAAATTGGCAGGAAACAAAGCCCTTAGACAAGCTTAGTCCTTCAATAGCAAAGACCTGTGGGCAGAAATCCTGTTTCCACTGTGGTAAGTGACATAGTAGAAGTTGGATTTAACTTTGCCATATATCGAAATTGGGATCTCCCTATTACAGAAGATCAAAACAAGCCAAAACTGGTTTTGTAGGAGTGTTTAGCAAAATCAGATTCTATTAAGTCCTGTAGTTTCCATTTCTTTCTTTGCCATAAGGTTCTTATTCTTTCTTAGTTATGTAAAGAGGTGCTACAGGCACTGCTGATAAGCTCAGCTTTGGCTAGCAGGTTCAAAAGTGACTGGCAGTGCAGTGGGGACAGCTCCTAATGTCTTTCCTCAGCGACCACCACTGCTACCAATAGCTTTTCACATAAACCAAATATACACATGCATAGAGGACTCAGTTCACTGGAGAAAGTATAAAAATGTCCCAGTGTTTCCAGTTGCTTGCATTCAAACCTCTCACTCATACCTATATACTGCACACACCCTGGCCTCGCCAGCTGTTGGCTCCAAGAATTACAGCCCATGTGACCCATTAACTCTTCTGCAGTTGCTTGCAGTTAGACTTTGCAGCCCTCATACACAGCACAGAGATTACAAGGGAAAAATAGTTAAGAAAAGGATTTGATAATACTTCAGGTATCAGGCACAAGGCTTGGTACTGACTAATATCTACTTACATGCAGAGAATTGCATTATGTCTTTCTATTTTCACTCCTTTTTCCCTGCTCTGTCCACCCCGATTCAAGCCCTTCCTCACACTTTCAGCAAACATAAACTTTATGATGGGCTGTCACAATGCCCCTTCTTATATCCCTTAAGAAGTTTCTTAGAGTCCTTTAAGACTCCTTAACTATCTCATAGTATTTTGATAACCATGTTCAAGTTCTCATCAAATACTAAGTCAGACCGACCCTTCCAAGGCTGTGTCAGGGTAGTGATTTGTTTAATGGCCCATCAGTCAGTGGCTGAAGAGTTCTGGTTTTTGTTATTGTCTCCATCATCACCTGATCATTAATTTCTGTCTCTGTGTTTAATTTTTCTGTTTCCTTGCTTTTTGTTTTTTCTTTTATACAAAATAGTCCTTTACCAGGTAACATAGTGTATTAGAATGTTCCACATACCCTTATAAAACATTTTAAGACAAAGGAATATTAACACATAAAAATGGGAAAAGTAACTTCTAAAAGAGAAAATTAAAATAATAGGACAAGTAGCTTAGAACCAGCTAAATTTTATGAATGAAAAATACTTACTTCATGATGAGCAACCAAATTTACTTAGAATTATTCACCACATAACTCATCTGAATAGTTTCTGTCTTTTTTGTGAGTATCAAGAACCAGAAGTTTTGATAGACAGAGCTTATGTTGAAATAGGGAAGAGAAATACAAAAAACCAAGAGCAGTTCAACCTAATAGAATTAAATAATATAAGTATAGAAAGTAGATAAAAAGCAATGTGTTGAAAAGAGATTAATTCTGCCCTCTATGAACATTGCAGAACAATAAATATATCTTTTTTAGTTTTTACCTCAGTTTGCAATCTTCAGACTTCTGACAGTAAAGACTAGCACGCATGTAATACTATTAAAATTTCATGGGCACCTAAACATAAGGAATCTCTTGTGAAAATCTCTGGATATCAGGAAGACAAAGAAGGAACATGGAAGTTAAATAACTTAATGAATGTCTGAAACAAATTTGTGACTGCAAATAGTTTGGCAGTCCATTGCTGACTTGGCATGACAGACGATACAGGATTTCATTGCAGGTCATTGAAAGATAAGCAGAACATGTATTTTGATATGGGACAGTGTCCTAGTTTTGGCCACAACAGAGTTAATTTTCTTGTGGTAGCTGTGATGGGTGGTGTTTGGAGCAGGTGAGTGCACCTAGGCTGTTATTCTACACCACTTACATCGTCTCCAGGGGGCGGAAATAAGGGATTCTCACACCCAAGAAGGAAGGGAGTGCAGACGGCACAGGGTGTTCTTTGTCTCGGAAAGCCACGTGGCACTGGTTGAACTCTGTGAGCATTTTGCCCTCTTCTATATATGTTGTGATTAGCATCGCTGCTGTTGCTGTCCATTTTCTTATCTCATTGCTGTTTCCAGTATTTTAGTTATGTTTATATGAAGTTTATTTAATATTAATTCATAAATCAAGAACTGGCTTATGTCACATACTGAAAAAAATGTCATGTCTCTTTAAATAATCTTATTTTAGAAGCTTTCTAGAATGATACGGGTTCTTATAGATCAGATGAAATGGAAAAGGAGCTAATTCAGCTTCTACAACTGTGAGACAAGTTTTACTCTCAGGAGAATATTGTCACTGAAGGACAAAGGTAGAGGTACAAGGCAAATATATTCCCCATACCGTACCTTTCCAGGTTCTTATAATCTTTGTCTTGATAACTTCTTACTTTCTGTTTGAATAGACCTTGATGGCCTTTTTTTTAAGTGTCTAATTCATGTGAAGCCCATTAATACTTTAGGTCTGTGACATCCAATGGCAATTAATTCTGCAGTTTAGTAAGAAAAAATATATATTGTTTCTTTTAGACTGCTACTGAAAATTTCATTTAAGGATCATCCTTCTAATTTTCTAAGAAATAAAATTATGTCAGATTCCATAATTATGTATGTGTCCTCATTCAGCCCTTTCCTTTTATTATTCAGGTGAATGCTCCTAGATTTTTATCAACATTTTCTTCCAGTATTCATTTTTTATCATTTCTAGCTCCTTTTGTTGAAACATGTCCTTCTTTTGGTGACCAGAATTGCGTATAATGTAATTATGAATCCACACATTTTATTTATATTTCTTATTCTGCATTCTATCCCATTCTTGAGGCTTCCTGACATTCCGTTTGCCCTAGAGGCTCCTTGAACAGACAGAAATTTGTTTGACATAACTCAGAGAGAATGGTGTCTCTGTATTTCTCTCTGAAACAAAACATCTTCTTTTTATGTGTATGAAATGAATGAAAACAAGTATTTTAGTAGTTTTGGTATAGTTGTGTGTATATATATCGAAAAGATGCAGAGCATATATTGCATAAACCACTAGATACACAGCACAAAAATCCTGAAAGAAAGAATTTATGCTCCTGGACCTTTGACAGTGTAATGAAAAGTAAGCAGTTTGGCTATACCATAATTTCCAAAACTTGCAATTCTTCTATTAAACTCAATTCCCAAAATATTAAATATTAGCAATGGATAATAATTTTGAAATGGTATTTAGATACTGCATTTCTGTTTAGTGGGTAAAATAATGTATAATTGAAGACAAACTTCCACCTGTGCAACAAAGATGGTTGTCAGTGGTTACAGTTAGTGTTGTAGAAAACAACTCCTGCTAAAACAGAGTTGTAGCTTGCTGATTTTGTGTTGAAATGCTTTACAGTTAATCCTTTGACAGAGGACAAAAAATTAATTCCTCAGTATCTAGGTCATCTCCATAATCTTTTATCAGTAGTATAATTATTTGTATGCTTATATAACACACGTTAAGGGAACCAAGCTTAAATAGCAATGTCTGAGACCTTTATCGTAACACAAAATTGATTTCATCACTGAACACCCCATTAAGAATAGCAGTATTGGGGTTTTTAACATCATGAACCCCTTCCTCTTGTTAGATAATGTTATTAATTTTTATTAACATTTTATATATTTTTGAGGAATATTTCTACCCAAGGGTATAAACTTTACACATTAAATTTCATGTATACCATCTGAAATTATTCTTCTGTGATGTATTAAGATTACAGTTTCAGTCTCCTAAATCATAATCAAGTAACTTATGTAACATAATTATGTAACTTGTCCTATCCTGCAAAGTTCCTGATTCACTACATTATAGCTTTGCCTAAATAATTATTAAAAATGTTAGAAATTATGATTTTACCATTAGATTTTTATCTTTCTAACATACATAAAATTAATATCTTTTGGACAGACATACCATATCTCATTTTTTCCTGGAATTCATCGATTAACCAAAATCTAAGGTGTCTCTACATTAATTCCTGTGAAATTTTGTCTGAAGATTTTGGAAAACCCAAACAGAGAGTAGAAAATTCTGAAATGTGATTAAAAATGTTAGCTAGTTCACACCAATGATATCTTTTCAGATATTGGTGCTGAGGTATTGGTGATACTCATGACTGTCAAAGAGATTTCCCGCAGATTCTTTGTGGCGTGGATTATTTTCATTCTTTGTCTTCTATTATCTCTTCCCATGCAGCTAGGTAAAGACACAGTGTAGGAATGGGGAAAAGCTACCTTGATTCATTGCATGAGTTAATATGGATGTGTTTGAGTTTTCAAAACTTTTTAGGTTGAATTAGAGAACAAAAGTGGAGTCAAGAGAATGAAATACGATGAATTTATATATACAATTTTTAAGAGGATGGTATTGGGATCAGTGGTGTTTAACATCTTTGCTGCTGACCTGGACAGTGGCATTGAGTGCATCCTCAGCAAGTTTGACAGCACCAAACGGTGTAGTGCATTTAACATGCTGGAGGGAAGGGATGTCATCCAGAGGGACCTTGATGGACCTGAGAGGTGGGCCTGTAGAATCCTCATGAAGTTAAAAAAGGCCAAATGCAGAGTCCTGGAAGGGGATCAGGGAAATCACAAATACAGTCTCAGAGGAGAATGGATTGAGAGTAGCCCTGAGAGGAGGACTTCAGGGTGTTGATGGATGTTGGCAGCTCAACATGATCTGCCAAGGTGCACTTGCAACCCAGAAAGCCAACCACGTCCTGGGCTGCATTAAAGGAAGACTGAACAGAGAGAGGTGATTTTGCCCCTCTACTACACTCTTGTAAGACCCCATCAGGAGTACTGTGTTCAGCTCTGGGGTCCTCAGCACAGGTGGGACATCAACCTACTAGGGTGAGTCCAGAGGAGGACTACAAATATGATCAGAGGGCTGGACCACCTCTTCGATGAAAACAGACTGAGCTGGCTGGGATTGTTTAGCCTACAGAAGAGAAAGCTTGGGGGAGACCTCATATCAATCTTCCAGTACCTAAAGACCTACAAGAAGGCTGGAGACGGACTTTTTACAAGGGCATGTAGTGATAGGACAAGGGGGAATGGATTTAAACTAATTGAGGGTAGTTTTAGATTAGATATTAGGAATAAAATCTTTACTGTGATACTGGTGAGACACTGGAATAGGTCACCCAGAGAAGTTATGGAAGCCTGATCCCTGGAAGTGTTCAAGGCCAGGTTGGATAGGGCTTTGAGCAGCATGATCAGTGACCCTGTCCATGGCAGGGGGATTAGAACTAGATGATCTTTAAAGTCCTTTCCAACCCAAACCCCGAGAGTGCCAGGACCAAGGAATACAGGAAGATTCTAAGTTATTCGACATTATAGATGAATTTCATGAACAAAAATCTTATAAATAAAGTACTGTTTAATTAATTTCAAGTTTCAGTTTTCCACTCATGTTGATCCTCCCGTGGTAATTTTATCATTTTGTATAAGAAGAAACAGAAATTAAAGAAGCAAGGATATCGTCCAAAAAATGACATAGTTAGAAGTGACTTCTAAAAATGCGTTCTGAATTTTTATGAGAAAACAGGACATACAGTCAGTTTTTATCTTTTCCTAAAGCACAACTACTTGAAATTGATTCTATGCACCTTCAATCTTTTTTTTTTTTTGGCCTTCAGTTCAGATAATCTGAAGCTAAAATAAAAGTACTATAATGCCAAAGCCAGACCATTTTGTTTGTTTGTTGTCTTACTTTTTAAATTGCCAGCTCACAAGGCAATTAGAATACAAAATCACAGCAAGCCGGAAACTATTTCAGCATTAGTAGCTTGAAGTCAAAGAAAATATAAAAAAATGGATTTCTCATTATTTGGTCATGTAAGTAATAGGCATCTACTCCATCTAAGATGACTGATGTGGGTTTCTCCAAATTATATCTATATAGTAATTTTATTTTCCACAAATTATGATATCATCTTCTCCTATGCTTCTTGGTCCTTTTTACAAACAAAAAAAAAAAAAAAGTAGTGATATTATTTCTCTTGGAATTTGTTCTTAATTTTATTTTTGTAATCAGGACTTGTCTTGTTTTTTCCAGATAGCTGTCTTGCTTTTTCTTCAGGATTATTCTGGTTCAACCAGTCAACTAATCACCTGCTCAGTCTTACACATATTACTGCATTTTCCTGGACCCTTTTTATACAACCACAGGTTTCCCTTTTCTCCTTTGGGACTAAGGATATTTTACATATATTTATGCTTAGCTGTTACAAAAGGTTGTTAGTTTTATACAGTAGTTACTGGTTACAATGCTATTGTAATGTTACAAAGTGATTATATTATCTGAGTGTTTAAGTTGAACACATGATAGTATTTTTTTTATTGTGCTTCTGATTTGTCAGAGCAATAAGCCTTTGCTTTGCCTGCAAACACCTGCTGCATTATCTTGGACAAAACACTTATTTGTCTCTTTGCCATATCAGTTTCTATGTCTAATTCACAGGCACATTACAATTTACATTCAGTTTCTGGAGCAGACTGTCACTCAGAAGTTGCTTGTAGAGTGTCTGTTAAAGTAATGCAGTCCAAGCATTCCTTATACTTCAGATATTGGTTTTTATATAGTTAATACATTCTTTAACCTCATAAAAATCTATTGATTCTGCTTTATGTACTTGGCTATTTCATTTTGGTTATGCTTTCAAAAGATTTTAATCCCCCTCGTGTTTTCCTTTCTTCAGTAATTAAGAATCCATTTCTACTACCAAATGAGAGGCTCGATTTTAATTCAGTCAAGTATGAAGGACAGAACATGGAAACTTCATGCTTTGCTTATCATTTGGGTTACTTCATACCTAGCCTCATAACAGTCTTTGATCTTGCTAGTGTAATATTCTTGCACTATATTGGGGATGTGATGAAACAGAATCACCTAATTTAAAATAAGTGGCTCCCAATGCACAGGTAATTGGGTCTAAATAATTTCGAGCCCACTTTCACCTTGCAGCTACATCTAGCAAAATGACTCAGGAGACTTGCATAGAGCACTGAATAAAACTAAACTCTTCTAGTGCATTGGTTAACAGTACTATCAGAAAAAGAAGATTGCTAGAATGTATTAGTTATGTCTCATCATTGATCAAGAATATGCAGGTTTATGACTTAAATTGCACATAAAACATAATCCCTTTAAGAAGGAGAAGAAAAGAAGTCCGAGTATCATTAATTAAAAAGTGTACATCACAGAAAAAAGAAGTACACTTTCTTCTAGTTCACCTAATCTGATCTTCCTCAGTCCATAAAATAAAATAAACCAACATAACTTCTTAGATCTGTATTTTACTTTTTATCTAGTTCAAGTCTGCTTTTTGCCTTTGGAGTGCTGACACATTAATCTGAGTCAGCAGATGTTTGTGTAATTTCATCCTTTTTCATCCTTTTGCTCCATCTTTCTTGTATATATAATAATATTCTTCACCTGGCATATTATGTAATCTTTTGCCCTTTCTATCACCTTCTACCTATCTCTGTATTGCAGACTCCTAATTACCTCCGTGCCTATCATACTGTCTTAATTTCTTACCCCTTATTCTCCATCCTATTTCTTAAGTGCACTCTTCTGTCCTTCAGTTCTGCCTTCATTTGAATATTTGTGTTACTCATTTTTCCCCACCCTGAGTTTGGGATTGAAAATAGGCTGAAAAATTTACAAGGATATAGCCAGTGGAAGTTCCTGCTAAAATTAATCCTTCTATAAGATCATGGTATTTCTGAAGTTCTTCTGCTGCATTTAAAATATTATTAGTGTTGAAGGCATAAAAGAAAGAAAACTGTATAGCAAATCCTAACATGATACAGACTCTTTAGCATGATTCACTTCCCTAGAGGATTATGCTATCAATGCAGTGCAATCAGCTCTTTAAACAGGTTATAAAAAAATCAGCTGAGTTTGCTTTTTCAATTGGGCATGATTTATATAGCGCACAACGCACTAGGTAGCCTATACTAAAGTTAAGGAGATTATAGAGTTCAAGTCATTAAAACCATTTTAGATACACTAAATAAACATTTTTCTTATATTTGAAGGGAATCTATGGTTCTTGCTGTTCATATCATTAAGCTTTTGGTAGTAACATTAAGACAATAAAGTGAAAAACAATTAAAACCATAATAAAATATATTATTCTAGACCCTGTTTCAGCAAAACTTTCATATGTGCCTAGCTCAAGTCATTTAAATGATCTCAGTGATTTCAAACTTAAATATAAGCGTAACTAGGTCTGTATCTGAAGAAAGAAGTTAATGAAAATTCCAGGTTGAAACATGAAGCTTAATCTTCTGAGTAGGATCTTAATAGACTACGTATGTAAGGGTTGAAAACAAAAGCATGCCAACATAAACCAATTTTTTTGATAAATTGCGTTGCGAAAATAGAGGTCACGAGATGACCATCTTTTATTAACTGTGATATTCAGTCAAGTGCAATTTACTTAGGCAGAGACTCGAGGTAACAAAAGATGCTCAGCTGATTTGCTTCGGTGGTGGAAGAAAGGAAGGGGAATATTGTCTGCTATGATATCAATTTTTTTTCTTAAAAGCCAACTGACTATTTTTTCCTGTGTTCCAATGATCTAGCCAATACTGGTAGTTGCTAGCATATGAACAACAAAGCTAATGGTTTCATAAAGTGGACAGTAATTTTTTTACCAGAATAGGAAATCAACTTTTCAGTTGGAGAAAGTGGCATGAAGTCATTTATAGGATAAAGGATTGCCCTTGAGTAAAACTAGTAAATGAATATTTTAGTGATTTTGCTTGCTTTGCAAAATTTATTATGACTGTGTCAAACACAGTAGCTAAACTTTTTGGAAAATAGACATACAGAAATTGTTCAGAATACTCTGACTGACAGGAATACTTGATTTGAGAAAATTGCCTCTGTGAAGAAGGATCAGCAGGGGTGCAAATGTTTGTGGACTGATGTGTCTTTCAAACACTAAGAACAGATTTGTCCATAATGAGTAAAATAATGAGTCTTTTGTTATTCCTATGAATTAAAGCACGTGTAGTTTTAATCTAAGAAAATGGAAACTGCATCATGACTGTTATATGACAAACTTACTGATAAAATCTAATACAAGTGTTCATAATGTCAGCATGATATACCCTTGCCAAAGTTCTTTCCTTGGCTGGAAAGTGCTTCTCTGTGGCAATTACTGCCTCAGGGAATGTGTATAGCAGTTGTATTCATTGATTAAAAGACAAATCTTACTCATTGAAATACAAATCAGGTCTTTTATATCTATGAAAGACAATATAGTAAAATTTCTTCAGGGCACATATTATTTCATGTACTTCTAAACTCTTCACCAATCTAATAAACTGACCCTCCACAATTTTTAAGGACTACAGTAATTGTTTTCAGACTGTGTTCAAAACTAGAAAGATCTTCACATGTATATTTAATGAAGAAATAAAACTGTTTTTATAAAAAAGTAGATATTTAATTCCTTTTTTAATGAATAAGCACAATTACAGTTAATTCTTCTTCCTCTTTCTGCATTCTCTATCCCTCTGTATATGAATCTGGAATGCCTTATTATAAAAGGTTGTAGGATGAAAACTTACGCGCTGAAAAGTCTTGGAAAAAAATGAGCAAGGCTATATCGATCTAAACTTAGTCCTGTTTTTAATTCAGAAGCTGGAATCGCAATGTCTTTTGACTTTTCTTCCTATTTTAGTTGTTAACACCTGAAATTTTGGAGATTTTTTTGTTTAAATTCTTGTATCAAAGACCTATTCTGTTATTCCACTTACAGGTAGCATTTCTTGTAATTATAGAAAAATCTGTTATTTCTCAAGACAATTTTAAAATTAAAGACAAATATATTCAAATGTTGACTTTAAATTTGGGGGATTCTTTCTGTAGATTTAAAAACTCCATAAATTTGAAAGGACAATAAAGGTATGGTCTGGGATTTATTTCTGTACTATGAGTATCATACATGCTGTTGACCTTATTAGTTAAAATTTCCATACAATTATTGATTATATTTTTTTTTAAATTTAAGACTTCTGCTATACTTGTGCGTACTTGCGACAGTATTGAAGTATCCAACGTTATCAGACCACAGCTTCTGTCTTGAGGAGTCTGAGATACGGTTGCTTCTGAACAGGCTAATCTTTTGTAACATTTATGTTAACTTTCCTGCACTATGGATGCATGAAAGCCTCAGCTTTTTACATTTCACAAATATTTGTTTGGGTTTTTTTACTAAAATAATGTAAACATCTTCTACTAATTCTGTCCTCCTTACTATCATGCACCTGTTCAGATATGCTGTTCAGAATATAGAGGTTTCTAACATAATCCACTGATAAAATTCTATAGGCTGCTGAAAGGGAGCAAGCCTGTGCTGTAACATTATGGAGTGAGGGTTTGTGGAAAGCAAGTTATAAGGTTATAGGGAATGATATGTCTCAAAACAGATTGTTACATTTTGACTTCTCTTTTTATGTAGAATAACAAAAATATTTTTCTATAAATTTGGATCATTGTGCATTAATTTCAATCTAAGATGTGATTTAACACTACAATAAAAACTGTAAACTTTATAAATGATGTTTGATGTACTGGAAACTGACGTAAGAAAGCCCTCACAAAACAAGTGAATATAATCATTGGAGTAAAATCTATTTAAAATGCCTAAGTTGTATTAATTCAAAGAAATGCACTAATGATTTAGTGGCTTTGATCAATGAAAACCATATTCTTCACTATTGAAAAGCTGATTCTGATAACAAGAGTGTTTTCAGTGTATTTTTGTGTAATTTTAATATTTTTGTAAACCAAAAGACTGTAGATCAAGTGTAGGTTACGTTTAGATGACGTTTATGTTTCTATCACTGTGTGACAGAATACAAAGTCATGGAGGTCCACTTGCTACTTAGGACACTTTGGTGTATTTCTAAGGCAAGTATGCTTACTTTCTTCTGCCAGTGATTTAAATAGACAAACGTAATTTCTGGAAATTTATAGAATGTGAATTCAAGTCCAGAGCTTTACTCAGAAAGCAACCCTTTAAGACACATCCCTTTATTTAGCTTCATGAAATTTTGCTGTGTGCTCTTGTTCAGATACTTCCTTTCCTTGTCCCTAGTATAAGTTTTTATGAAGGTTATATATATATAGTGTCATTCATATGAAGATTAATTGCCAAATCCTTTTTAGGAAATTAATACTAGAAAAAGTAATAAACTAAGCCTTAATGATAGAAAAGGAAAGTGATTACAAGAAAAATAGTGAAACAAAGCAGAAGGGGATAATGGCATGGGAGGAGAAATACTGGTTAGGAAATACTTTACATTAGTTGATAAAGTGAACAAACAGAGGAACTTGTGATTAACTGAAGAAAGAAAACATGGCAAGAAATTTAGACCTTTCTAATAATTAAGCACTCAAGGATGCTTAATGATTTTCAGCAGCTGTTCACAAACACTGTGCACTTTGCTGTACTGTTACCTGTTCATGCAAGAGATGGATTCTTGTTTTACAAATACATGCTGCTGCATTTGTAACCCTAGGGAAGAGAGAGACTGAACCCAGCAGAAAAATCCATCTGTAAATGCATATTCTAGTGATCCATTAGTAATGAACCTGCTCCATTCAATAATTTTAACCAAAGCAATCAATGTCTGAACCATTTTTTCTTTAATCATGACATATCTCATGGAGAAGCCTGAGGGTATTCTGTTGTCTGAATTTAGGCCAAGGTTCTAAGCTAGGTTTTGTTTTGCCAATGTCCATTAATAATTCAATTCATTAATGACCTAGACATTTCAATATAATTGTTAACGAGAGCTTCAACCATACGTATTCTATTTTCTTATTTTATAGCAGTTTAAACACTATATAGTTTTTACCTGTATACAATTAACACTGACAGTATTCACCAGAATTCCTAATCCAGAAATTTATTTTATATTTTCTATTCAGATCTAAATGTTCTGTTTTGTAAAGTTGCGTCTTATCTTTCCAGAGAATGTGCCAATTCTTAAGGAAGTGTGTTTTTAAACATTCTAAACCTTTGTTTGAGTTAAACTGCTAGTACAAGGTGCCCCCACCCTTTTAAGAGATGTGTTAACAAAGACACTATATTTCACTGGTCAGTCTACATCTTTGATTTCTAAACAGAATTAATAACAACAATAACAATTTCTAACGCAGGAAAACACTTGCTGAGGTACTAAATTATGTCTTCCCTCTTTCTACTTCTCTTTCATGACCATCATCAAATTCATCCTACTGTTCAGTCCCAGGTGTTTCATCATTTGTAACAGTAGGTTGTAAACCCTTCAGGCTGGTTCCCTGGGCATCTTCTCATGCAGGAGCACACCCTTGCCCTAGATCTGCTTCTGTTGGTAGTGAAAGCTTCATTGACTTTAGAGCAGCAGTGTTAGGTCAGAGACTTCTGAAATATCCCAGTGAACATTAACTTGGAATGGAGCTGACACAGTTTTTGATGCAGGTAAATCATACATAACGGTGAAAAATAAATAGTGACTTTTCAATTTACAGCTCATTCTTCTGCATATACGAAAGGAGAAGACTTTCTCATATGCCTTGCCCTTACTTTTAACAATAATAGGCTGTCAATCTCTTGATTTGTACTACCTGAAACTGTGTTTGTTACATCTTATAAATAGAAGACCTTGGCATACATATTATGTGAAGCACACATAATGCAGCAACCAGGCACCTGTGACCATCTGCACAGGCCCAGGGCACTAGTCTGACACGGCACTCAAGACAGAATGGCAAGCATTCATCTGAGAGCAAAGGCTGCAGCTCCAACTGGAGAGTCCACACCACCTACCCCAGTGGTGGCTAGGCTACTATCCATCATATCTGAGTAGTTGTGGCAGTCCAGTGAATTTCTCACTGACTGAAAACAGAAAAAAACCACCCAGTTTGAAAAAGGGAAAAAAGGGAAAGTTCCCCATAGCTAGGGAACTATGGGCCAACCAGTCTCACCTCTGTACCAAAAAAGGTCATGGAGCAGATCCTCCTGGAAACTATGGTAAGGCACATGAAAAATAAGGACTGGTGAGTCAACAAGGATTCACCAAGGGTAAATTATGCCTCATCAAATCATGGCCTACAACAGGGTTACAGCATTGGTAGATAAGGGAAGAGCAACTGATATCATCTACCTGGAGCTGTGTGAAGCATTTGACACTGCCCTGCATGATATCCTTGTCCCTAACTCGGAGAGGCAGAGATATGATAAGTGGCATTCCTCAGGGATCAGTATTGGGTCTGGAGCTCTTTAACATCTTTGTCAGTTCCCTGGATGATGGGATTGAGTGGACCCTTAGCAAGTTTGCCAACAACAACAAGCTGTGTGGTGAGCTTCATACACTGGAGAGAAGGGATGCTACCCAGAGGGACCTTGACAGGCTTGACAGGTGGGCTTGTCTCATTAATTTTAACAAGGCCAAGTGTAAAGATGTGTGCCTGGGTCAGGGCAGTCCCAAGCACAAATACAGGCTGGGTGGAGAATGGATTGATAGCTGCCCTCTGGAGAAGGACGTGGGGGTTTTGGACGAGAACCTTGATATGACCTGGGTAATGTGTGCTTGCAGCCCAGAAAGCCACTATGTCTTGAACTGCATCAAAAGAAACATGGCCAGCAGGTTGAGGGAGGGGGCTCCTCCCTTCCACTCCACTCTACAGAGAGCTGACTTGGAGTACTGTGTCCAGTTCTGGGGCACCCAAGAGAGATGTGAAACTGTTGAAGTGAGTCCAGAGGAGGACCAGAAATACAATCAGAGCACCTCTCCTGTGAAGGCAGGCTAAGAGACTTGGCGTTACTCGGCCTGCAGAAGAGAAAGCTCAAGGGAGATCTAACAGCAACCTATCTGTATGCAAAGGGGGCTACAAGAAAGCTTGAGAGTCTTTTCAAAAGCGCACATAGTGATAGGACAAGGGGGTTTAGTCTAGAGATTAGGAAAAAATTCTTTACTCTGAGGATGGTGATGCAGTGGAACAGGTAGCCTGTAGAAGTTGTGGATGTCCTATTCCTGGAAGTGTTCAAGGCCAGGCTGGATAGTCTTTGAGCACCCTGTTCTAGTGGGAGGTTCCCTGCCCATGGCAGCGGGGGGCAAAATTTGATGATCTTTAAAGTATTTTCCAATCCCAGCCACTCAGTTTTTCCATGTGTGTCATAGTGTCTTACACAATAGAAAAAAAATGGACTGTTACTACTACAATATTGACACCCTGATTTTAAATACTTGTGATGCCAATATTATTTTGCAGCAGTATTGTTAGAAGAGTACTGTGGATTCCTGTGTTTCTGGGAGCAGCACCTACCATTCAGTGCTGTTGTGGTGTCTGCTATGTCTTTGATTTCCATCTAGCTGTTCCCCCTGCCTCTACTGGTTCAGTCCTTTGAAACACACCTTTGGGGAGCAGCGATTATTTTTGACTTTGACTAATAATAACAATAAACAAGTATAAACTGAGGGATGGTATAATTAGATGAAGTATTTATTACCAGCCTAAACTGAGGAGGCTCATGTCAACAATTATGAATCTTGCAAAAAGTGAGGCTTTTTAATCAGCTGTGGGAATTGATCAAAAATGCTTACAATATTAATGACTACTTAAAATGATAATAGTTACATTACCATTGTCTGAATATTTTTGGTACATTCTTACTGATAATAAAACTCTTTTTTTTGTCTTTTGACAACCTTCATCTATACATATAAAAATTTCTTTTACCCTGTGTTCCATATTGGCTACTTCTGTCATGAGATAAATCTTGGTTTTATTTTGCAATTTTATTTTGCAATTTTATTTTATAGTTAATTAAGCAGTATTTGGAAAAGAACACAAAAGTTATAAAGTTTAAGATTACATGAAAAGAAAATGACGTTTATAAAGACATATAATTAAATTCTTGGAAATAACAGCGTTTATGATGCTTGTCCCTTTTTAATTTTGTCATCTTTAAATTAACACCATGATACAGTTTTTAAATCACATGGTCAAAAACATTCTTTCTACATGGACAAAACTGAATTTGTAACAAATTCCAAGAGAAGATGTTAATATTTGGTAAATAAGGCTGTGAAGTGATCTCATGGATGTAAAATAATCCAATGAACTGGATGTTGTATTAGCACTTATGACAAAATTCTTGTGCAATGCTTAGCATAACACATATGACAATAATTTCGCAGCTTGCCAATAAATGTGGATCCTTTTTGTTCTAAACACTGAACTGGTTTTATAGAATGTGTGACTTGATTTGTAGAATTGAGTACTTACAATTTCCTCTTGCTGGGAGATAAGAGCTTACTTCACAATAGTGTCATAAAGATACACCAAGTGATGTTTGCAAAACACTAAGGTATTGGAAGAATACCATAGGAAATCCAAAATGAAATTAATAGCTCACCAAAAAGCTCAAGATTTTGATGACATGCAATCAGTAAAGCCCAAGATGACACACTTAGAGAAAACAAACAAACAAACAAAAAACCTCCCAGACCATATTCAGAGCATTAAGAGAACTATCTTAAAGAGATATAATGAATGAAACAAAAATTGAATCAGAACATGCATTTTGAGGTATATTGCAGAAGAGCTAAATAAAATAAAAATATATAGAGATAGTTACAATCAGAAATAATTGTTATTCCTTAGTGTTAGTAAAATCCTTTATTTTTTTTTGGATGCTTCAAGTGCACTAGTAAGTATCCCACACATGGATAAATGAATATTTATTAGAAAAAGTTTGAGGCAGAGCTGCGGCAGCAATTTCATCATCATGTATAGTTTGAAAGAAGCAATAGGTGCTCCTCTGTTTTGATCTATCAGTTCAGGCTCCCAGGAACATCAGACATATGTGTACTTACTTGTAGCCATCTGCACTTAGGAGCAAAAATATCTAGTGAGCATGGGATATACTTTTAGCCTTGCTAAGACTATAGCCTGCAACACATGCATTGAGAATTTTAGATAGCTAGAGTACTTCTAGGTTAAAACACGGGCATTTCCAGGTTTCAGAATCAGCTGAGAAGGCACTTCAAGGGTTTCAGTCTTACATTTGTGTTGTTATTATATTTAACTTTATTTTTGTCAAAAACGAGGCAACTCTAAAATTTAAACAAAAAGAATGATTTATTAAACAAAAAGATAAATTTCAGGATCCACCAAAAAATTATTCCGGGTCTGCTGCGATTAGAGACCTTTTTGGCTAATACGGCTCCAATCCCAGAGCAAGGCCTCGCAGCGCTGGGGTCTGCAGAGGCTAATCCTGAGCAGGATCCCTTTAGAAGGTGGCCTGATACCCCCAACACCGGGCTTTCTCCAACCTAATACTGGGCAAAATGCAGCTCCTCGTGCTCCCTCACAAAAGGTTATACCCCCTTGGCCCCTCCCATCACCGCCCACTGTCCCGCCTCCAGGGTGGAGGTGATTGGTAGAGTCCTTCTAGACTCCATGTCATTGGTGACAGTGCTGGGCATTAGGTACTGTCCGTTATCCAATGGCTCGCCTGTTCCTAGGGCTGATGTTGGCTGGGTGGTGTCATCTGGCACCAAGGCGGGAAAGTCCCTCATTGAAATGCATGGTTGTCATGGAGCCCAGTGACAGGCCAACAGTCAGTTTCTAAAAATAGCAGTTTGACAACTTAGGAGGGTCCCATCCCCCTGCAACACAGCTTCAAATTGCACTTTAACCCGAGAGAGATTATAAAGTTTTATACAAAAACTGAACTTACAAACTTTTAATAAAAAACTGCCAGGGTTCTTAACTCTAAAAATCAATTAACCACTTAACAATATCAACAATTATTAAATTAATTAACCTTGATTTAACTGGTTACTAATTGACTTATAAATGCGAAAGCCAACTCATAATTTCATTTATAACAATTCTTTTTACATGTATCCTTCTCAAAAATACATCAAACTATAACATGCAAACACTATATCGGTGAATTATACATAGTGGAATTCATAGTGAAGAAATAGATGGTCTCAGTCTAAAGAGGAACATTAATGTAGTGGCTGCTGGAATAATAGAAATATTAATGATCCTGCAATGTTCTGCTGGAGGCAGTTATCTCTTGATATTCAGAGGATCAAACCCAATTATGTAAAGAAGTTGTTGTGTGATAGTTTATTGTAAATCAGTTTTCAAGTTTCAGCACTCAAGATGTAACGGAAAATTAATATAACTACCAAATGCGGCTCCCATTAATGAAAATCAGCTGAAACCTGCTAGCCTGGTCCCCTGGGATAGCTCGATGTCAGCCTGGGGTAGCAGGCCGGCCCTCCTGAAGGACCGTCCTCGGGGCTCGCTTCNACAGAAACCAATGTAGTTTTACATTTTTCTGTATGGGTTTGAAAATTGATGTTGATTTTAGAAGTGGTCTGAAACAGATTAATCTTTGGGGGTTTTTTTCCTCTGCCAATATTATCTGTGAAAAACTGTAAAATTAATAGAAGAAATTACTCTGAATTTTAAGAGATAAAATTTAAACAACAAATATTAGGATAAAAATAAGTGATAGATACAGATAAATCTGTCCTACTTCACACATCAAAATGATAGAAAATTTGTATAAAGTTAGTCCATGTAACAAAGATGGAGGAATTGAATTCTGTTTCCTCATACTATAACCAATTTATAAAATTAGCTTGGATTACATTTGATATTTCTCATTGTAGTCACAGATCTGGTAGAGCTACTAGGCTTTTTTAATGTACTGCAACATAGAAACAGTGCTGTCAGTAGGAGACCATATCCTGATATATCTAAACCAATCTACTGTTGGTGTCTCTATGTAACTTTAAAATATAGCATAACACACTACAGCATGGTTTGTCATTCTCTGAATGTTAATCAATTGTTATTACTACCCTTTGGCTTTTCAAAGGTTGCTTTAATTACTAAGTCATTTTATTCCAAACTTACATGCTGAGATCAAAAAAAAAAAACGTACGTAAGAAACAGGATATATACATTTTTGGTTTGGTTCTATTTCTTTTTTCAGTGTCAGACCACTGTAAATTCTGAAGCCTGTCAACACGAACAGAGAAAGTATTTAGGTGAGTAGAGATAAATAGTGGCTGTCTTCTGAGTTCACTGTAGGTTTGTTTTCTAGATATATGCTGTCACATTCAGTATGATTGGGAAAAGTACTGTAGTTTTTAGGAGAAAAAATACTTTGCATAGTTATTTCACATGTGGAACTAAAGGAAAAAAGGCCACATTACAGCAAAGGCAATAGGGTGAAGAGGCTGAAAACTGATATTGCACAGCTGTACATGTATTCCTGAGCTCTATATCACCCTTTCAATGGGATCGATGTGACTGAAAGTGTCGACAGCTGCCTCTTGCATGAGTGTGTCTCTAGGTGCCAGGGCTGCCTTGGCCCAGCATGGGAGCTGCAGGGACACCCCAGCGAAGTGGCCGGATGGGGGCCAGGGTCTGTCCAGCCTCCACAGCCAGAGGCTGCCGGAGGGCAGCCCCACACCACCCACTGGGCACCTCTCTGGGGCCGGGAATGGGCTGCCATGTGTTCTCATGGGTGGGCCTGGCTCTGCAGGGTCCATGGCCAGGCAGGGCAGGGCTGTGTGGAGGTGGAGACCAGCCCTGCTGAAGTGTCAGGGGCTGATGGTCCTGGACAGCAGCTGAAGTGGGGTCCTGGGCCCTGGCCAGAGACGCAGTGAGGGGTTAGCCAAAACCTATGGGTGTCCACAAAGTCTTGCCCTCATAAAAATAACCTCAAAGGAGGTAGATAAACATAAGGAAACGTGGTAATTACTCACTAGCAAGGGACCAGGACAAAATGCAGCATATCTGTAGAGAAGCTATGTTCTCCTCTACACATAGTTCATTACAATGATTATATTGTATTTTGTTCTTTCAATATCTTTTTTGAATCTGATTTTTTTATTAAGTCTTCAAATCAATAAAATTTATTTTATTCACTGAAGATTTCTCAGGCTTTGTACTATTTTTGTTTATTTATAACAAGGTTAGGTCTTCATAGAATAGAGCTGCTCCTCTAAACAAAGATCAAGGGGTCAGGCCGAAGACAGATCACGCTTGTTGCGGCTTTCTTTCATTTTTCAGTCCTTATACTTATTTTTCTAAGTATCTTCTGTTTTTTCTATTATTATAGGGTTAAAGTATGTTGCATGATCAAATGTCTTAAGTTTGAAAGGTCTGATTATATGATTATTCCTCATGACAAATGCATTTTGCCACATAATCAAATTAAAGCAATTATAATTGTTTAATGAGATGTAAAAACTGTTGAAGATATATTTCCCACCCATGTGCTAAGACATAAATTTTAGGCTGAGGGAGCAGAGATTCAGGTCTAATATATTTTCACAAAAGTTTATGTAACCCAAACTAAAAAGTAATCATCCTATAGATCAGGGGAGTGGGTTTGTATTGTAGTAAAAATTTAAGATGTTTAAGATGTCACAACATTTAGTGATTTCAATAGAATTATTGTACCAATAACAACATATTAAATTTAGAGAAATGCAAGAATAAAATAATAAATATCTCTCTAGTAGGAAATTTATGATAGGTTTGAATACTTAATGAAGTATAAAATAGTTTGTCACAATTAATGGTATTTTGGAAATTAGATACTTCAGATGAGTGCTTTATGTTGTGCTTTGCCATTGACTCTAGTCAGATAAAAAACCCTCAGTATTACATATACACTATGAAAGTAAAAGAATGCATTTTGTTATCAGACATATTGTCTGTAATGCCAGGCAAACTCTTAGAATCTGAGGACCCATCAAACTTGCTTTATTCTGAATTCTACTGTATATAGAAAAAAAACACATAGTAAATTAACTTCTAATTGTGGATACTCCAACTTTTAATTAAAGAGCTTGGATTACTTATACTGTATTAATTTTATTTGGGTGTAGAATACCACATTTAGCTAATCGAAAAAAACATATTGTTCATCTCTATATTATTAAGATTTTCCTAAAATATTATATTTCTACAGTTACAGCAAAAATACTGAAAGTATATTGAGCTATTTTTTTAATGTAATAAACAGCAAATACATAGTGGTTTGAATTATTTTCACAGTAATTCCGCTCTATAGTTCAGAATTTTTCATCTGTGAAAGACAACAGAAAATAATAATGGGCCATATATAGAATTTCTGACTATCGATAAGCCCCTTTCATTTTAAAGGAATATGTAAATAAAATCTAGTGCATTACTTATCTCAGAACAACATCCATAGTATAGCAAAGGTATTTCTTTGTCACATATTTTTGTTCCTTAGTCACAGGTCACTCAGCACACAGGCCCAGTGAAGAAATTGAGAAGAAACCTTTCTTCTTCCTTGGGCTTTGAATCAAACCTTGTATTCATATCTTGTTAAGTTTTTATTTTTATCCATATTTTTATTCTCTGGATGATTGACTGAGAGTATCCTCATACATTTCCAGGTATTCTGTGGAATACAACAACTTATTTTTATACAATACGATTTGTTGTAAAAACCACTTATGATACATGTTTATGATCTAGTCTGCAAGGTTTATTTGTAATGTATTTTAGAATATATTTTCAGAAAGATTCCTTAGGCTCATGATTTTTTTTCCATTTTTGAGATTCAAATGGTAACACTAAGCTTTATTTCAGATGTAACCTGTAGAGTCAAATCACATAAGGATGACAATAATAGGATGTCTAGGAAAGAAACACTTTTTTATACATATGTTTACAGAGAGGGAAATGTATTATGAGGTAAGCCTTTGTTATGCTTCAGTTATTTCTTGAGTGTCAACAGTTAAAAATATCTCATCTGGCAGTGTAAATGTGAAACCTGAGACTTGAAACTGAATCTTACATCCCTTTACAGTTTCTCTTTGTCTATTTATTTGTTTTCTGGTATTATATAGAGTAATTGAAGGGAAAACTGAGTGGAGATAATATAATTTGTAATCCCTTCCATGTTTACCAATGTAATAGTGTAAATACGTAGAAGATTTATCAACTTTGTTCAGTTTTAAGATAATTAATTTTTTTTCCTATTTTGAGAAGGATATGTTTATCTTATTTTAGTTTATCTCAAAGCACTAATTTCCTGCATTCGTATACTCATTAAAGTACCTTATCTTGAATCTGAATTAATCAACTAATGTAAAAAAGAAGACTAACAGATCAGTTGATGAAAACTGAAGGATGCAGTATATCCTGACATCTCTGCTTTACTCTTCTGAATGCAGCTGTACAATATGGAGATGGTAATGCTAATCTTGCAAGAAAATTGCCCTCTGAAATATTTTTGCAGCTTATACAGAAATCTGATGTGAGTACACTAAAAACCCCAGTTCTGTAGTAGATGTTGAAGTGAATGAGCATGGGAGGTCAAAGTTAAAGAGCTAACCTACTGTAATGACAAAAATACCATAGAAAATCACAAGACAGAAATCTCTCTGAGCAATGAACATGAGGAAGTTTTCAATAACATGATAGTTCAATCATTTATTTATTAATATATTTGGGTCTGGATTGGTTTTGAAATTATTTCTTAGTATCCTTTTACTTAATGTTACTGCTGATATTTTTGAAATAATAAATTTCTTCTCATCCCATCTCCAGACAATTAGCAAATGTCTTAATAAATTCATGCTATGGAGATTAAAAACTGTATATACGTCCATTAGATAAAGTACTTTACAACCAAACTTTCATTTAAGCATTAGGAAACAGTTTCTTTTGAAATATTTTTTTTTATTTTTTAGGGGTAAGCATAATCATTATCATGTGTACCTTAACATTATTTCAAAAAATAAGAACAGGACAATTTATGAAATTACAAAGGACCTGTATACACTTGACAGTTCAGAGTTACATATTAGATTACAGATGAAATATGTAATCTGATAAATTCTAAATTAAAAACCAACATGGAGAAAAAAATGCACAAAACCTACAGAAGTTGTAGTAGAAATGTTGGACTGTTTGGGTTTTGTTTTTTCTGTAATCCCAAACCAAAATTCTCAGCCAGTTTCAGACTGGGATTTCCATTTGCATTAGTGTAGAAAAATATTTTTTTTAGTGCTAGCTGGCCAGGAAAGGGCAGGCAAACCAAGCTCTACCATGTGTTGAGCATTCCATGGTAAGCTAAAGGCCTGAAGGAAGTCTATCCTTCTAAATGACAACTTGTTCTTTGCTCAGCTGCTGGGGAAGTGCCACATATCCTGCTCATTACACAAAGATTTTATTGCTATAACAGGACACATTGAATTTAATGTTCACTGAGGACATCATGCGGTTCAGAAGAGTGTGTCACACAAACTGTAGTCATTCTAGCCTTTTTTTTTGAGTAAACTAGATAAAAGGAAGAAAAGAAATCTTCAGATACATGCTTGATCTTAGACTTATAAAAAGGGGAACTCAGAAAAAAAAAAAAGCAAACAAAAACCCACCCTCTTAGAAAGGAACCTGGAACTGAAAGAAATACAGTCAAATTAATGTATTAATGAGAAGAGAACATTCAGGATCTTGTCACTCAAGTTTTCTAGCTGAATATCATTCTTTATTGTATCAACTACTATGAACTGAAAAATGTGCTGGAAAAGTACTGAACTCCCTAGGATCCTTCCCTTTGAGCTGCACTTACAGGAGTGACTGATGACAGATACTGGTTCAGCACCATAAAAAATTTTCATTTTGAAGGACTAGCAAACTCAGGGAAATTCAATTTGTATGGAAGTCTTCTGGTCAGGTTTAATTCATGTGTGTCTGACAGGCTGTGTCTGCACATTATTGTGGTACCGCAGGCATTTTTTCTAAATGCTTCTGGGATTTTAAGAAGGGGAAGGTGGGTAATCATGCAGTAAAGAAATATTAAGCAATTGCTCATCAGGCAGTATAACCTTCAGAATGTGATCAAAAACATGCCTTCTGGTTTGCTCTTGCATGTTCTCTTTTTATTTTAACCTGTGATAAAAAGGACAAAATGCAATCCAATAAATGCTCTCTAATTAGGTGCAAATACTTTTTCCCAGTAAGAGTCAGGCATCACTGAGCTGTTTAATATTATATGATACTTTCAATTAAATATTATGCTCTCAAATGTAAAAGAATAAATAACATGAAAAAATTTAAGTTCTCTGACACTCTGAGGTGAAGAATCCAGGATCTCAGGATACTGTTTCATTGATATCAGTAACTCTACATCAGTGTAAAAAGCACAGAGTACTCAATCATAAGATGTGAACGCATTAACAAAGCAAGTGCAAAAACACAGTGATGATATTTGAGTGTCCTTATTCTTTTTTTTCAGTTGCTAAATGAATTCCATGGAAAAAGACAATGCCTTTCTCTCTGGTTCTACTCATATACTGAGAAAGTGAAATGTAAGTTCCCTGCTATGTCATTTCTTTAGTTTGTCTGTATCCAAATATAAACATAAAATTGAGTAATATTTTATTTATTAACTTGTTTACATTAGTCAATCAACCAAATACTTAAGTCAATAAACAGAAAGTCAGCCTGAAAATTAGTCTTATTATTTATAATATCTTCTTTCTCTTTGCTTTGTCTATGTTTGTGACTCCTTCTAGAGCTGACAAAAGGAAAACATGTTTCAAAATAAAAGTATTTCCACAAAAAAAAAAAACACCACCACCAAAACCAGACAACCTAAACTCCCAAAAAACCAAACAAAAACCGCAGCCCTCCCCACCCCCAAAACCAGAAAAAAACAAGTTTGTGAAATTTTTAGCCAAAGTAGAAGGTGGCCAAATAAGAGAAGAATGTTTAGTTTAAAATGCTAGACAGTTTTTTTGCAGGACGTAGATGATGAATATTTAGGAAAGCAGCCTGTGATATGATGTGTATTCTATGTGTATACTGTACTGTAGCTGTGATACTAGTTAATAACTCTTAAAACAATATGATTTGACAAAAGGAAAGTTCTATGGCAAAGTTTAACTGCATTTATAGTGAAATACCATATTTTTAAAAGGACAATGGCAGAAATCCTCAGAAATAAAGAATGTGCTGCTCTACCCCCTACTTCTTTCCTCCAGGATGTCTTAAGAACAAATTTCTTCACTGAAGGAGGCTAAGAAGATAGAATCAGAAAGGTGTAGAACATGGTCATTGCTCCCAGAAATAATCATAAAATCATATGGGGCAAAAAACCATAGGGGGCACACTCCTGAAACTGCAAATAAATGTAAAGAGAGAAAAAGTTGTGATTCATTTTAAAATAGTGCGATGCATATGTTCTTTATACTCATTGCAGTTTCCTAGATAAGAGATGCATCACTACTATAATGCAATATTAGTATACAGTATAGGATGTTTCATCATTTCTACATTGTAAAAATGGTAATATCATGGACGATAATTTTTTGATTCCCCTATTAAGCCTGATCAATGACACAATTTCATTTGATTTTCTGCTCTGAATCTATGCCTAGGGTGACTACTTAAATGAACTACTCGTTGTACTTTCTATGGAGGAAGGCTAGAATGATGCAACCTATGGGTGAGGCATATTAGTGACATGTTCAGATATAATGGAATTTAGTTCATTAATCTATCCTGAATGACTATCACAACAGAAAAAGTCAAGAACTAAATGAGCTGAATGGACATTTGAATGGGGATAGTCATTGGACTAACAGAATACTACTTGTGTATAGGTCGAAGGACAGAAAAGGGGTTTGATGTGGCTGATAAAAATATATTGAATAACATAGGGCCCAAGCATGATGTAAATGATACGGAAAAAGCATAGAGATTGTAATGAATTTGGCTGGGAGGAAGTTAATTTTCTTCATAGAAGTCTGTATTTAGATTGGCAATTTAGTATTTTAGATTGGTGAACAAAACTGTTGATAGCACACCAGTTTTACCCATTCTTGAATAGTGCTTGCACAGGGTTAAGACATTATCTGTTTCTTTCTGTGCTTCTGTCAGCAAGTATGCTAGGGGTGGACAAGAAACTGCAAGTTCTAGTGAACAGTGTCTGGCCCATGGCAGTGGGTTTGGAACTAGGTGATCTCTAAGGTCCCTTCCAAACTACACCACTGTAGTGGGTTCGTTTGCATTTCTTATCCTCTGTGAAATAGATTTGGAGGAATGCAAAGCAGGCTCAAAACTTAAAGAATATGAGAAAGTTTATTAACAGAACTAAAAGAAAAAAAGAAATAATAAGAAATTAAAGCAAACCTCCCTTTTCTCCAGCACCCCCCTCCCTCTTTTACCTTTCCCAATCAGCACAAAGGATAACAAAACATGTTTCTTGGTCAGCATTTACAGTTCTTAAAAGTCTCTCTACTATTTAAGGAAACAGAGGTCTCTTCTGCTTCTCGTGGTTTCCAAACTGCACCAGCCAACAATCCCACCCGGGAAAATCTGCTGCCAGGAAAGAACATCTCTCACATGGGAAGAAATCACAGTCTCTTCACCATGGGCCACACATGGGGTTTCAAGTTCAAGGATTTCAGGCAAATCCCAGCCTGAAAACAACAACTCCCTTCTTCACAGAAAATTTTAAAGTCTCTCACAACCTCTCACAACTCCTGGGTAACCTGCCGTGGTCACCTTTGTTTTCTTACACAGGCTGCACTCAGAATTTTTCATCCCCCCACATCTTTAAATGGATTAAAGAGAAAAATAGTTTGTGATATTACAGTTCCTACCATGCTCTGCAGAAAGAAGGTTTAAGCTTTCATGTAGCAAGGGCGACTCTGCCCTCTTTCTTCCCTGCCGCCATCTTCAGCTTCACTCACTTTCTCTTTCTGACCTTGAAGACGCCATGACAAAGAGTCTTCGATGTTCAGGCTTTACAGTGGAGAAAGCCTCACTCCTTTTTATGCTGCTGGCTGCTCGATGTTTGTCTTTCAGCTCCATCGGCTCCCGCCGGGTCTCCGCAGGCCACGTGAAGGGGGAGCGGGCAGAGAAGGGAGTCCTCAGAAGCCAGGCTGGGTGGTCTCGGCTATTGCAGCAGTTTATGGTTGTTCCTCAGCTGCCCGGGGCTCTGAGGGGCTCTCCTGCAGGCACCTGGGGCTGTGCCCCGGCGTCAGGGGAGGGGAGGCCCGAGGCCGCTCCAAGAAACAGAGCCTTGGGGCCCATCTTCCCCCTCTCCCCCTGGAGGCTCCAAACCGAAAAGAGGAACTTCCTGTGTCTCCACAGGCTTAAATATGGAAATTTCGAAAAGCGCTACTGGTTAAAAGATCTGTCCATCAGCTCAGATTCAACCTACCACAACCACTCTATGATTTCATGATTGCAAACAGATACAGCTAGGGCACCTGAAGCCAGCTGACCAAAGGGATATTTCATACTCTGCGATGTCATGGTAAGTAATAAAACTGGGGCTGGGGTATTACCAAAGGAGTCCAAGGACTGGCTGGCCAGTGTTCTGCAGGTGGCAATGACTGCTTTAGCACCACTTGGGTTTGTGGGTTCCTTTTTGTTTGCTTGTTTGGGGGTTTTGTTTCGCTGTTTGTTTTGGTTTGGTTTTTTGTTTTTTTTTTTTGTTTGTTTGTTTTTTTCCCCATAATGTGTTAGACTGGCTTTATCTCAACCCAGAAGTTTGGGTTCTTTCCCCTTGCTTTTGCATTTCCAATTCTCTCCCTCATCCAACTGGGTGGTGTCTCACCTGGGGTCAATACACCAAATACAAGAAATGGAAGTATAAATGCAATTAAAATTGGTAATAGCCCTTTTGTTTCTACCCCTTTTTCTGGTGCTGTGTTCCCACTTACTGTACTCTTCTGTCTTCAAAGACTGATGTCTGTGGGAAGATGGTGGGGACAGGGGTGTATTATAGGAAGTTGTCAGTGTCTGCAGTCACCTGTTGGAGAAATACCATGTTCATGTTAATAGTTTCTTTTTTCTGCTCCAGGAACAACATTTACATGTTTGATAACACAGTTTTACAACTTTGATCTTTCTTTATTAGTCTTGTAGCGGGTTTCGATTCGAAACCGGGCGGAAACACCAGATTTGTAGTGGTTTCAGTTCACCTCTATCTTTTGTGAGCTAGGAGATTTGGAGGAATGCAAAACAGGCTCAAAACTTAAAGAAAATGAAAAGTTTATTAACAGAATTAAAAGAGAAAAAGAAAATAATAAGAAAAACAAAGCAAAATCCCTCTTTTTACTCTCACACCCCCCTCCTCCTTTCCTCTTCTCCAAATCAGCACAAAGGATAACATTACATAGTTCTTAGTCAGTATCCACAATTTTTAAGAATCTCTCCACTAGGTAAGGAGAAAAGAGGTTTCCTTTGCAATCCGTGGTCTCCCAAAACCGTATCAGCCCCAGGCCAACAGCCCCCACCCCGGATTAAAGCTGCCACCAGGAAAAAACAANGGGGGCAGTCCTCAGAAGCCTCTGCTGGAAGTTGCAGCTACTTGCAGCGAATATAGTTGTTTCTCAGCTGCCGAGCTCTGAGGAGATTCTCCCGCCGGCATCCCGGGGCCGTGCCCCCGGCACTGGGGAAGGGGGGGGGAGGGGGCTCGAGGCCGCTCCGAGGAGCGAAAACCTCAGCAGCCATTTCCCCCCACCCCTCCTGCAGGAACAGCCAAACTCCCGAAAAGAAAAAAAACTTCCTGTCTTCTCCAGCCTTTTAAATATGGAAATTTCGAAAAGCGCTACTGGTTAAACGAGCTGTCCATCAGCTCAGGCTCAACCTACCACAAGTCTGCAGCTCCGCATTACTCCAAATTTATGATATGTATGCCTTTTATGTCTTTCAGATAGTTTTGCCCAGATCTGTATTTCTTTAATTGACTGTGGATGAGCTTATTATAGCCCTGAGGTCTTTTGTGCCTAAATCCCATCCCTTACCCCATAGCTGCACTCTTCTACAGTGTCTCCTTTGTCTACACTTCTGAAAGCACCTGCTATTCAATTAAACTAGTAATTCTCTACTCTACATTGTCATGTTAGGGTTATAAGTTTCTCATTCTGGGTAGAATAGTAATTACTTTTTACTAATGTCTATTTAAAACTTGTGTCATATCATACACAGATAAATGAAAGTCAAATAAAATAGTCATACATGGCTGGTCTCTTAGAGAAAATGCTGATAGAGCTAAACCAAGTGAAATCAAAGCTATAAGAAAGTTGAGAAAAATTCTGACAGAGCAAGTTTGACAAATATCAGTTGTGACATCTTTCACTTCAGTACAAGGCTCACAACCCATTATTGGTGATATAGGGCTACATGTTAAAATTAGCACAAAGAGAAAGAAAATCAGAGTTAATGTTTCTGAAATAAAATTATGCACTTACAGTGAAAGGCAAAGAAATAGTATTGGTAAACTTTGCTTTTCAGTAGAAATGAAATGTTTCAGGATTAGTGTCAAGTACCTGAATGCAGAGTGGCAAGTGCCTGCTTCCATTTCTTACTGCGGGCTAGGTTCCAGTATTCATGGGTTATTTCTTTAAACAGAACTGTATTAACAGCAAATATTCAAAAATATTCAAGGAGAATTTTCTATTAATTTCATCTGAACATATAGCTGTTTTTAACTGCAGCTTATTCAGGTAGTGGTGAAAATATTTGTATTTGCATGCAGATAAATACATGTCTACCTAACAAAACCTTCAACAAGTTATGGTCAGAGTTTTATTGCATGTAATTAAGATAGGGTTGCTACTACTATAGTCTAATTACTTGAAAAAGTTAGTTCAATTTGACAAAAGTGGGAAAACCAGTGAGCGTCACAAAGAAGTGCAAGTGACTTGGGATGGATTTTTGAGAAATAGCGATACTCATTTTGTGACCCAAAATCAGGGTGATTGTGTCTGAGGACATTAGTATGGAGTAAGCTAAATCAGAGACCAATAACAGAGGTTTATAAAGTATTATTTGTTTGTTTGACTGTTGCTATTGAAGCCAGAAAGACTGAACTGGAATAAAATCCAAAACTAAATTAATTTCATTAATTTTCAAAATACCCAGCAATTTCTAAAGTGCATTATATAACCAATTATTTAGGCTCCTAATTTAGGCTCACAGATCTCAAAATCTTGGTTTGACTGTGAAAAAGAAGCATATTATAATGGATTGTTATGAGATGCAATCTGCCAGTTAAATTTTAAATTTTTTGCCTTTATCATTTTTTTTACTTCAAAAGAGAATAGAATGTATCATAACTTCAGATGAAAAGAATTGAGTATAATACTAAAAATAATACACTGATTCTTCTGAAAGCAATTTAGCTTTTTGCTTGATACTTCAGACTTGGTGGATGTGTTTGGTATATAGAAAGAAGTGAAGTTAAAGTGAAGTACAAGGGAAAATATTTGGAATGATAAAGAAGTGAGCAGAAGAGTGAGAGGAAAGAAAAGGAGCTTGAGAAGCAATGGCAATACAAAGATCAAGAAGCTAATTAACCAAGGAAGGATTGAAAATAAGATTACTTCATTTATTCCTTTAGGAGACATAAGAGTTGTTAATTCATACTTTGTTTAGACAATTGACAGTTGGTTAACAGCCTGAGGAAGTAAATCACCCAGCGGTCACAGAAAGTGCTCTCCAGGCTGCAGATCCCCTCTTCCACCACAAAAGTATCCTCCTGATTGAGTAAATCCCTGTTGCTGATGCATGACCACTGGTGCTTGTATGCCACTGATCCATGAACCTCACTGCACAATTGCACTGTCTTGTCGACAGGAGGAAAAGACTGAATCATAGCAGCACAAAATGCTCCAAGGAAACACGCGACATAGAGACCTCTCAAGTAATTCAACATGTCATACTCTGTTTTCAGGCCAAAGTAAATCTAGTAAAGGCCAAATGGACAAACTAGATTTATAGTTCAGACTTAAATTCAATATGAATAACTCAATATGAATAATGTTATTTAGCACCATGCTTGAAATTTGTTATGCTGTATGATGTGGTTTATTCCTTAGAGTACAATACCAGAATATCAGCAAGTTTGATTACTTTTTGTTTAAATTGTTTAAAATCATCTCTTAAAATCAATGATATTTCACAAAAATAAGAAACTGGAAAATCCAGATGAAAATAATTAGAGTAGTAATATTATCTTTATAGTTTTACAGGTAAAAGAAAGTGGAAGAAAATAGTAAATGCCATATGCATTAGTTGTAAACATCAAAAACACTGATCAGGATTGATCTGCTCTTTGTATTTTTATGAAAATCTTTCAATTCATTGTTAATCTTTAGAAAACACAGATAAAATAGGAGGATTTAGTAACTTCCAAACAGAAGTTTGATGGAGACTGACAATAGTATTGCATATCAAATGCTTCTGAAGAAACTTTGACAACTTAAGAGAAAAAAAACAACAACCAAACAAAAACAATTCATAGGGATATTAGATGCTGTAGTGGGGAGGAAAAAAAAGTGTACCTGTCTCCTACACGTCTCATAAGTAAATACAAACTTCAAAAACGCAGGGTACACATTACACTACCAGTTTACTATGGCAATCAGGAAGTATAAAAGCAACTGTATTTCCTATAAAAGATCTGAAGCTTTCAAAATTCACCACTATGCTTTTGTAACTGCCACTAGCTCTAGAAAAATTCCATCTGTTTTTAATGGCTAAGAATGTGACTGTTAATATTAGTTTCTGTATATTCCATTATAAAGAATATTTTGGTTATCTCAACTATTAGCTATGTCAACAGTAAAAATAATCATATATGTAAGTTTTAGTTTTATGATTTACATATATTAAAAGCCCTTTTCATTTACAGAGTTTTAAAAATACTTTTAATGATCATGCATAAAATACAAAAAATAATCCTCTGGAACAAATCAATGGTAAATTAAAAATAAATACTGCATAATATTTGTTTTCATTTATGATTGCTATTTTGTCACTTGTTTGTGTTGCTGTTGTTGAAACAAACAAGAAAACACTGTCTAAGTTGTTAGACTAGGATGTTGATGCTGTTAAGACATTTCCAGCAAGATTTTAAATTACATGACTTTTATTATGTCCATGTGAACACATTCTCTTACTCTTCTACCAGTCCCCAACTCTGTATGACTCTTCTGTTATACTACCCCAAACAGGTTCTTTTAGATAGTCCACATGGAGTGTGTAGTGTTTAATAACAAATTTACTTATGAAAGATACTTGATGTTGCATGAGATTTACAAATTAGCAGAGTCATGCAAACTATATTGCATAGCATAATAAGAATGTAAGTTACGTTTAACAGAATACATAGCAATTACAACATGCAGTTCAATGCCATTGTCATTCTCAAAATCAGTGTCTATGATGTGCTCACCGCCACAAGGCTGAGCATCCCCAGCCCCCAGAAAAAAATACACAAGGTGAAGCCAGCCGAAGTCTTATTACTCCCTTCAATATACCTTTGATTTTCTCTAGTTTCCATAGTCTGTGTTGGGCTGAGCCACATATTCGCTCCTCCCTCTCCCTGCCCTCATGCTTGTCTAGCTAAATTAGGGGCACATCTGCACTGTTTTAATGAACTCAGGGGTAAATATTTAAACTGCTTGTTGGTCCACTCTGGAGCCCTGTGCCCTGAGATACAAATAGCTTCTGAAACAGCTGTGGGCAGTAACAGTCTGCATTACTCCCAGAGCTTTGTAGGCTCATCTCCATCACCATTCACCTCTTATTTATTGGTTAGTCACAGCTTCCTTCTCAAAATATTTTGATGTTAGGAACTGAAATTTTTACTAAAAGGACAAGGTTAAAGAAATTCTCTTTCTACTTGAATGAAAAAGTGATGAGATTTGAAGTTAACTTATGTTAGATAAGGAAAAAAATGTGAAACTGCTTAGTACAGCTACTATTGGCAACTCATTTTTATTAGTATTTTGCCGCAGCGCGTGGCGATGGTGAATGGCCGCAGCCTCTCTCGGAAGGGTCCCCAGCCAGGAGAAGCCACTTCGGCACAGAGGGGCTATCTGAGGGCGCNGAACTTACAACTCTTAAACTGTCTTGATATCTGTCTGTATAGGTTTTAACTGAAGAGCCTGTCTTGTATGGCCAGCATTATCAATGTCACCATTGTTGGCAGGATATAATGTCAAGTGCTGTTTTCACACCCAAACACCCAAACCAATTCAAGCTGTTACAGGTAAAGAGAATTTTTACATATTAAAACCTATTCTTCTGAGAAGCAAGATACATGCAGTATTAGTGAACTATGTTTTTCATGAGACTATACACTCCAAAAGTAAATTTCTGAGATGTGAAATTATAAATGCTTCCAGAAAATGGACTATGAATGCATTTTTCCTAGCTAGGGATATTATGAATGTTTCCATTTTGAAAATACTTGGAAGGCGTTCAGACACTTGGGACTGACAGAGTTGGTTGCATATTTCTCTGTTTCACAGGTAAGTTGTCTTTGAAATATTTCACTCTGCTTTCCTTTTCTAACTGTCTAGCTAACATCCACTGTGTACTCTGTCATCCTTGTATTGTTTACATTTTTAGTAATTTGAATTTCTATTTAAATGCCTGTAACAGCGATACAGTATGTGGATGTGTAATTTCCCATTTCATTTATCTGCTTGGCTCATAATTGCATAAAAAAAACAAAGAGAAAAAAAAAAAACAAAGAGAAAAACCCTGACTATTTTGTTATCCTGTTTTGTGGATACTTTGTTTTGTGGGCTATTAAGAGTATTCCTTAGGTTCACTTTTCCATGATAAACTGACAGCTGCATTTAACATTCTTTGTCTAAATAATGACTAAAACATTCTAACCAAAAAGGGTAACTAACAACTGCATATAAAAATAGAATGGCAAAAGCAAAGCATGCAGAGGGTACAGTATGAAATAAATATACAAACTTGAAAAATATATAGATACTGAAACATGGGAGGTTCCATCAGAACATCAGGACATAGTTTTTTAAAGCACTAGCACATGTTGCCCATAGAGGCTGCAGACTATTAGATGGTAGAGGAGTAGAGGTTGTACAGCATGGAGATCACCAGATAATACTCAAAAGTTATTTGGACATGATCCTGGGCAAAATATTGCAACTGACCCTGCCTGAGTAGGGGGACTAGACTAGGTGATCACCACATGTCCCTTCCAACACCAAACATTACTTGATTCTTTAAGTTTCCTTTCAGACACAATTTATAACAGGAGAGGGAAGGCAATGAATTTGACAATGTTAGCAAAGCTCTAATGAACCTGATAGAAAAGACTACAACAATCTATTAAATCTATGTAGAAGTAAAAGTAATTCTACTGATAAACAGTGAACTAACTTCTTAGAACTTTTTTTCTGTCTTACAGCTTTATGCTCCAGGGTTTTTAAATATAGAACTCAGTCGTGTCATGTTGCCTGTTCTATTCCACTGGGATGGATTTTTAGATGTTTCAGGTTACACTCTACAGAAGACATTCAAATCCATTCCTTTATCCTCTACTTAATACTGTGCCGCGCAGTCCCTTTCACAGTTTTCAATCGAGGCTCTAAAGATTGACATAATGCCAGAAGGAATTTTCACAGTCAGGAGTTGTATCTACAAAACTGTAGATAAGTCATTCAATGGATACAGTGTCCATCTGTGTTGGGTCCCTCTGACATCAGAAAAAAAAACATAGCTTGTGGTATATTTTTGTCTAGACCACTAGTTAACTTGTTGTTGAAACAAAAATCTATTTTGCCTTCAATTATCTGAGTCTTCTTTAATTATGTATGCTGTTGCTCTAGAGTTCTTTGAGAGTTTTACAATGCAAGTACTTAGAAGCATTTAAGCCATATGAATATTAAAATCCTGCCTTTCGCAGGAACACCGGGAGTTATGGTAGTAAAGATTTATTTGTGGCAGGGAAAGCTAGATTTACCTCTAAAGAAAAACATGTGATAACAATTTTTATGTGACCTGTCATGCCAGCTTTTTCTGAAGTAATTGAAATGTTACATTCTTTTCTTTTTCATATTATTCAGGACCATGTCACTAAAACAAGGAATCTATAACTTTGAAAATCCTAGTAGAGCTTATAGCAAATATATTATATTTAAAATCTTTACATCTTTTTATCTTATGTAAAAGCTTATATCTTTTCAGAAGATCTTAAAATATTTTAAAATGAGACTGAAATTATTTGGAAGCTATAAGCCAAATTTATAGATTTTTTTTTTTTTATTAGCATTAAACTGAATATAAACTCCACTACATTTGGTCTTAGGTACGGAAATCATATTTAGAATGTAACAAACCCTTTGTATGGACCATAAAGAAAATTCAGATAATTATGACTCAAATATATAGCCATGTGCGTGAGCAAAGAGCAGTTCATTCAGACGCTTTCAGTGTTCACAAACTTTTCAAGAGTTCTGAGGAAGCCTAATCAATTTACTGCTACTGAAATGCAACAGCTGTTCTACAAATCACATCAGTCCTGCCTTAGGCCAGCTATAAAGATAAATAACTTCTCCAACAGAAACATCAAGAAATCTTTAAAAGTTCAAAAGGTAGATGTCTCAACATGAATTTGGCCAGAAGACTAGAGTTAATAATCTATATTTCAGTATTCTAGTATTTTAAGAGGTTTCTTGTTACATTTTATAAGTGTCAACACCAGCAAGAATTTCTCATATAAGTAGAAATTTTGTAAAAAAAAAAACATGGCTGAAAAAGAGAGGAAAAAAATAGAGGCAGCTCTCTCTAGAAACATGAAAGACATATAAAGAATAATAAATAACAGTTCACACTGTATCTGAGAGTGCTATAGAAATAGTAATCACAGAGTAGATACTATTTCTGTAATAGCGGATTCTAAAACATTTCTTGACAATTTTTTAGTTAATACAGTAGAATAACTAAGAAAATATGATGCACTGCCTTACATCATTCTTACTCAGCAAGATAATAGATTATCTTCTACTTTTTCTCTTTCCCATATATAACACTATATTTTCCTGTCTAAATAGAGATACTGTCTCTTTCAGATGGTCTGACATCATTATTTAAATAAAAAATTATTTATTCTCAATTTTGATGATTACTCTTTTTACTTAAGTCTTGAAGAAGAAGCAGTAAGCCTGGCAGCAGATCTTTTTTAAGTGTAAAAAAATGTACTCATTGTTTTGAAATGAAACAAACAAAATAAAATCCATTTCAGAATTAAATAAAAAAAACCAACAACCCAAACAACAAACAAACAAACCACCAAAAAAATCCAGAAATAATAATTCATAATATATTTGGAATTTATTAAGTTAAAATCCCACCACATCAGATTAGATTTGCATGTGCTAGACAGCCACCTGAATAAAAATGAAGAAAATACTTGTAGTCTATGCTAGAGAAAAAAAAAGAAGATTAACAGTCAAGCTTGCATATGTGGGAAAAGAAATAAGAAATAGTCAATTACCTACTTTTTATGATGTATAGCTAGAAAATGCTGGTAAATGATGTTAAGTAAACAGCTACATTTTCAATGGAAAAATCAAGATTATTACAAAAAAGTCAAATAGCAGGCCTAAATTTATTTGAGTGTGCAGTACTATGAAACAAGGATTTTTCACAAACCTAACATCTGCTCTAAAAAAGGTGTAGTTACTGTTAGGAAAAATGAAAAGAAAGCTAAGTAAGTAACCCTGTTAAACATTACTCTCTGATAAACATGATAACTGGATAAATAAAAACTCCTACGGAGTTTGGATTTAGATCTGAAAGCACTGCTTCCAGTTATATTTAGAAGTTTAAGATTGCACTGGCCTTTCATTACCTGAAAATTAGATTTTTGACATTACTTAGCTGAACTCAATTGCAAAAGTTATTTACCTGGATTTAGTGTTCTATCATCATTCTCTAATAGTGGTAAAAGTAGGATCATATGTTTTGGATGCAGAAAAACCCCATGACCAGATATTGAAACAAAAAAAATGGCACAAAATCCCAATTGATTTGGATGCAGTGACAAACAATGCATACCTATGATAGAAATAAAAAAAAATATCTGATTAAAAATATGGGTATCAAAGACAAGGAAAAATTATCACAAAATAATTAACTTAGGATTAAATCATAATCAAAGTAGAGGAAGCTAAAGAATGTGCTGTAGTAGAACATTTAAAGGACAACTTTTCTCCTAGTGCTCTTCCTGAGGTACATCACAATTTATTTGTGTGCCTTGATAAGGGTAGGTAAAGAATTCTTATGGATTTGCTCCTGGACTTTTATTTTTCAATATGTACTGCCTTACTTCTGGAATAAATAAGAAGAGTCAGAAAGAAATTTTAAGAACAGAATCTCATTCAATGCTGTATGCGTCATAAAGATAGTCACAAACATAGTGGAAAAAATGACAAAAAACCATAATTACCCTCTTATTCTAGAGGGTACAAATAAAACTGAGACAAATTTACGCGCACAAAGCCTTATTAGTGGGGTCTATAGCTGATGGCATGCTCTGACTTCAAAGTTACTGTAGAAAAAAAAAAAAAAGATGATGGGGGTATTTCTCCCAAATTCCTGTATACTTTTTTGACGTATTAATAATAGTTGTCTGTTATGTTACTTACTAGGTCTTCAAGTTACAAACTGAAACAAATGGAGTTAGACAATAATATCTGTAAGGCAAGAGTGAGTAGGCAGAAGAAGAAAAGAGTGTTTTTAACAATAATGACATTCACATTCTGCAAGAAACCTGATCTAACAGACATAACTCAGCTTCAGAGTCTGACACTAAGATTGTGAAGATAGCAGCAACTGAGGTACTGGGTAAAGACACTGTCAGAGCTGCTTCAAGATGTGTAATGAAAGGATGCAAGAGTATGAATGAGCAGCAGGCTACAAAACTGAAAGAGAAAGGTCCTCAGTATAACAAAAGTTAAAGCATGTAGAACACTGTGCAATACAGTAAAAATTTTCGTTGGCACAGAAAGTTCTCTAAATTAGTCTCTAAACTTCATGATCCTGCCTGCATTTTTTATTTTTTAGCTATCTCAGTGGGTTGGTTGCTCCAAATTAATAGTAAATCCTGGGAAATTCTGTGCTCATGAGAACTGTCAGATTTTGCAAAATAAGCAGGAAGTAGTTTCGTCTGTCTTTGATACACTGGACTAATTCTGCATTAACACTGTCAGCCAATTCTGCATGCAGAGCACCTCTGCACGGTGCATTATCAGTAAGCAAACTTATTTTGAGCATATTAGAATTGCTGGGTATCTGACAGAGAAGAAAATGTGGGTAGAAACATGCGATTCAAGACCTTCATTAACTCATGCACTTTAATAATGGTTAAAAAACAGTCAATGAATTTTAAGTAGCTAATTTCTTTTTCCTTTAAAGGATGTTTGTAGTATTTAAAAACATGTATGATAAAAGTTGTGTGGCAATCTGTTTAGTGCATAAGAAAAGTTAAACATGGAATTTTCCAGGAAACATTGTAATTGTAGTTGAGAAACTTTTTCAGTCGTTAGATCTTCAGAGTCATAGCATGAACTGTTGTGCCAGGTTTACATACCTTATTATCCTAACAGTGTGTAATGGCCACGTGACCTCAGAAATTCTATGAGGTTATGGAAGTTAACAGTAGAATTATTTCAAAATAATAAAAATAGGTCATTAATAAGAACAGCACTTACACAGACAAACAGCAGTTTTGCTTTAATTGCTTAGAAAACATTGCAGAGTCCTTGCAGAAGGATATTAAGGAGTTACAGATCCAAAACCTTAAAACGTTAGGAAAAGCAATGACTAATATAATTAATCATAACATTAATAAGACCTGTTTATGTGCACAGCTTCTGTTACAGTTTTACTTGTGACCCACCTTTTATACTATAGATTCCCTGATCCATTAAGCTTACAAAACACATAATTCTGAGAATTAATCCCAGTTGTTAGAGGAAAATATTTCATGCTGGATTTGACAGCCTGAGAGAGGCAAGGCTTCTAGAGCTCCTTGCCCCCATGTCCAGCTTGAAGTGAGGTTGAAAATATGTTCCCAGTGGACATGTAGAGACAGAGAACATTTATTTACCACATATATACACACTTGTATGCAGGGCTGTCCATGCAGATCCCAGAGGCACACACACAGCATTCACATGAACACAGCATCAACAGGCTCATCCTGCTGCCCTTTCTGGCTGAGCTAGAACAGAGTTCATTAGTGGAAATAAATATACCTATGAAATATGTTTATCCCTGCTGGGTTCAGACACCCAGAGGCTGTGCCTGGATCCCAGTATTCCCAGATGCTGGTATCTCCCTTTGTGCTCTGGTGTTGCAGAGATGGGCCTTTGGTGGGCTGATGGCTCTTCTGTGATGTGATGGGAGCTGCTAGGCATAGTATGATTTGCCCGGTCTAATCCACAGCCTGCCATTTTCTCTCTGTGCTCCCTTTAACCACATATCCTAAACCTGGGCATGTAAGGGAGACTGCTCTCTGCAGGACTCCTGTTTCAATTGTTCTAAAGATTGGAAGGCATTAAGTAAATGAGGCAGAGGCCTGCAGGAGTCATGGAGAAGGCAGCTGAGAAATGCCCAGAGAAATGATCTGGTTTTAGGTCTCCGCTCAGCTTTCCCATGTAAATCTGGATCAGTCACTTAAAGCACATTTTTACAGGTGGACAATGATTATGTATTCTTCATTTTCTGGGTGACCGACTTTATTCTCTATGGTCTGATTTGCAAAACAACTGGGTACTCATAACTGCAGCATAAGCTAGTTAGAATTGTGCTTTGAATACATAAATTGTAAGATACAATTATGTTCTCTAAAAATCAGGTCCAGGTTATGTGAAATTGGGCACATAAAATTAGTAACTCTTTTTGACCTTATTATCTTAATGTCTTTGTTCTCAACCTATGTTTTATTAATGAAATAGGACATAAATAATAATGATATCCTTCCTCATATAATGGTGCTACAAAAATCAGTTTGTGTTGAGGAAGCTGCCAGTTAGTGTTACCATTAAGTCTTCTGTGTTACTGATATGAAAACAAAACATTTTGTGATTAAATAAAATACTGTAGGAGCATTCTTTGCATATCTTTTCTTATCCTTCATTTTCTAATACAACAGGTATTACTTATGCTACCTCATTTTAGGGATTCCCCTTTCTAAAAGGTCTCAGGAAATTGTGTTCCTCCCTACAACATGGGTATATGGCCTGTCACAGATTAATGTCTATGTGTAGTAGTGTTGTTGCATCACATAGTAGCAAATGTTGTTGAAATGAATACCATACAGAAGTTGGTGAACAGAAGTTTTGTACTCAGAGAAGGTTTAGAATACTGTAGAAACACAGTGATAGAGAAAACAGTTGTAAACTCTACAAGCTCCATGCATTCCACATAGAATAAAAGTATTTACAATGTGATTCTAATGTAATACTGAAGACTGTTCCAATGCATCTGCATAACACAGTGAGATTAATTCTGCAATATTATTTATTTTGGTTATTCAGCTTTGCAAACTTAATAACTTTAAAGTTTTTCTTGTGTTTAATAAATAAAAGTGCATGAGATTCTTAAGACTCACAATTGAATATATTTTAATCTGCTGTTGAAAACATGTCAGCTTTCAGAAATAGAGACAAATACTAAGAAAATTGTCTATACTAGGTTAACACTGATTTAACTATGTGAATGAAATGAACAAATATTCAGTTGATTTTTTTGTATTTTTGAGATATGATAACAATGAAAACTGAGTCATATAATAACAAAAAAAATAAGGATAGAGGGAAATACGATAAAATTAAAATTGAAAATGTGTTTTTACAATTTTATTTAAAGAGACATTCTTTCATATAGAATTTGTGTAGAATGTGATTTTATTATTTTCTTGAAACTCTATTACAAAATAACTTTGGACAGATTGAAATCACTTACTGTGATCAGTATTGAAAGATGGAAGCATTTTTGGAAGCCAATTTTTAAACTTAGAAAAATTATTTTATTTGCATTCAGATCTTCATTTTTTTTCCCAAACATATCCAAGAATACCGGTACTTTTTAAATTCATATTGTGCTTCCCAGGAATAAGAAAAAAACCCCTGACTTTGGTCAGCTATAATCTTCCAGAAATATCAGCAAAAGTGTTTGACCATGTAATAGGTGAAAAAAAATTTAAAAATTAATGAAATACATCTCTAATATACAATAAATGGCAGTTTTCAGGTACTGTGTGGTTCTATTGATGCCATAAAATGTACAGCACAGAGCCATCCCTTAGCAGTGTAGGGATAAGTAAGAAGACTCAAAAAGATGTCTCTTGGTCTTGTAATGTTTCGAATATGCAGGGTAGGGTCAAGGGGTGTTTATCACTGTTGTAACATATTTTTGCTGTCCATTTCTATATATTTAGGAGGTATTTTTGAGACATGTATGATGTAATATTTGGAAGCCAGTAAATACTGAAAAATCCTGTAGAAAACATTATCTTTTTTGGAGTGCTACTCAGTGCTCTGTGATGAATTTATGAAAAAATCTTTCCTCAGGCATGGAAATTCCTCTTCTTTTCAACTTAATTTCATGCATGAGTCATTCATAACAAAGACCCATGTTCAACCTCCCAATGTAACCATCCCTATATTGTCTCCCATAATTCTTGCTTTACTCTGTCCAGCTCTATTAGTCCCATCGCAGTTCACTTTTGGAAATTGTTAACCCATTAGGTTGTGTAAGTCCTACTTCTTTCAGCAAAACCTTCTGTTTCATGGCTTTGCCATTTAATTTATACACTCTTGATAAATAACAATAAATAGGTATATAACATTATTAAACACGCTTTTCAGTGTTTGTGGTGCCTGCAATAATATAAGTGAAACTACTTCAATTCATAAGAAAAACATCTGAAATGTCACTTTTAGTTAGTTAAGTCATGTTGTCAAGGAAACGGGGATGACCTTCTCAGAGAGAAAAAGTATTTTATGTTTATGAGGACTGTAGTTCATCTGTATTTTTTTTTTCATTGAAAGAGACTAATTTTAATCCCTACAGCATGCAGTAATATAGATTAAACTTCCATAGTCAATTTGCATCAGATATAAGAAATAATTTTTTAATGATTTGCAGCTAATTTGATAGTGGTTGTTTTATATTTGATTAAGAGAAGTAAAACTTTTTTGTCATCTAATTTACAAAGCTTTTCTACCCACAAACACTCGTAATGCTTGAATTTTACTTTTTCTACTTCACACAGTTTTTATATTCCTTTAAAGAATGTCTGTAAAGAAGTTGTCAGTGTGCCCTGAATCTTATGAGCCATCCTTGTAGCCAGTGAACTTGGAAGCCTTGCTTGTAACTGAAAATTATGTCTTACTTAATGAGTGATGTGGGCAGATTGTGGAACACATGAAGTTTATGTAACAGCCACAAAATTCTACGTAAATTCAATATTTTCATGTTAATGAAATTCTCAGACGTTTTTCACCCTTCATCTGAGCTAAAAAAAAGATATAAAAACAAAGATGGTGCAAAGACTAGATGCCATGGTCAAGGTCTATCGTATCACTTCTGTAGCTGTTCTTCATCAGACTGCAAGGTGGATACTTTTGTTTAATTTTGTGATAATAATCTTTCCTATTTTGACCTAAATTACTCCAGTATAAAAACTAATAATGCTGAAACTCGCTTTGAATTTAACCCTACATGTTTGCTGCAGTAAAAGTTGTGCTGTCACAGCTGGCTAGAAAAACTGCTTAATGGCTCAGACATCTCTTCAGTCTACATATGCCAACTGCAGTTATGATCAGGAGAAATGTCTAACACTTTGCTTAATGAATATAGTTAACTCACAGCTTTTTATCTGGCCCTCTCTGTAGATCATCTCAAATTTTTAAGGTTGCCTATGCAGGAAAAAGCCCAGAAAAAGAAACAAGAGATGAACTGTTAAGGAGACTAAGAGGGCAAATCAAAATTCTTTGATTCAATACAACTCTCAAGAAGGCCAGCACATTAAAAGAAAGCTTTTGTTACTATGTTGCTAGCATTAGCAACTGATATGAAGAACAGGGTTTTTTGAAGACAGAAGTGCCGAATGAAAATAAACAGTGGAAGTAGATTTAGATTAAACTATAAAAAAAATAGAAGGGTGAAAACTTCAGAATATTTTCTCTCTCTCCTCAGGAAATGTTTAAATATTCTGATGTTTCATATCTCTATCTTGACAGCATTTTTAAACAAAAACTCTGTGATATTCCTTTTCATGTTTTCTTTTCCTTTGGAAAAATGGATGTACAAATTTTCTGAATGAAATAACATAAATGAGAATAGAAGAAATTGAAAGAAGGGAAATGGATATCAGCTGTTCCCTTTTCTAAGTTACCTTGAAGCCCAGAAATAGCACAAAGCATCAGGCATTCCTTTCATTTCGGTATGAGCTCTCTTCGGTTTCATAGCTTGGGAATCCTAATCTCACAGTTTGGACAAACACTTTATGTGACATTAATGTCCTGATGGAGAGAAAGCTCAGCTCCATTACAGGTCATCCCATAGCTCTGTGAAACTGCTGACTAAGAGCAGAAGGTTGGCTGTTGCATCCATTTGACCATTATGAAGTTTCTTCTGAGGAAGTGGTGGGTAGAAGTTGTAAAAAATCTACTCCAGTTATGAAAAGAAAATTACTTCAATCTCAGTAATTTACTTTCGGGAAGGGACTATTTCTCAGCTTCTCTTTACAGTATTGAACATCACCCAAATAATCTACATAGTGTCAACACTGGATAGAATTAAGATTGAAGAGTATGACAAAATATGGATGAATAGGCATCATGAGATATCAGGTTGACCTGACATAACATAAAAGAGATCAATTATTTTCATGATTATAGAATCACAGAATTGTTAAGCTTGGAAAAGACCTACAAAATCATCAAGTCTAACCTTTGACTGAAAATCAGCCTTATTTCTCTAATATAATATCTTTTGTAACCTGTATTTTAGACCTGCATTTACCTTTGTTTCTATCTTCTCATAATAATACCTGCTGCAGTGTGTAAACCTCAGCATGTGTATGTATAACCCTTTTTATATGTATGTCCTCCTTTTATGTGTACCTTCTAGAATGTTCTTTGTACTTTAAAGCCTCATTAGTCCCTGATTCTCCTGTCCCTCCCCTCTCCTTCCCCAGTGGTTGTTGTGTTGCCACTCAGTACCCTCTCCACCCCCTGGCCCTCACCCAATTGGTTTATGTTGCTCTATCCACCCATTGTACCACCTCCTATATAACTCTGGAACCCTCCATTGTCAGTGTCTTCTGCCCCTGGACTGCTTCAAGGAATAAACCCCTTGGAACCCCACGCAGAAGGCCCCTCTGCCTCCTTTATCTCCGGCTGACGCGTCCAAAGGCTGTGTGAGTGTGAGAGAGTGCTCCCACAACACAGGTGGGTCTGGGTGGCTGCAAGGTGGCTCACGAGCCCCCCCAGAATCCTCTACAGAGGGTCCTACACAGACGCTGAGGGACAACGCAGCGCTTGGTCTGTTCTGTCCCCACTGTGGAGTTGCGTCAAATACCTCTACCTTGACTACTCTTCTGGGTTAGATTTCTTTTCCAATACACTTTAGTTGCATGTAAATAACTTCCTGTGGAACCAGGTGTATGACTATGTGTGCCTGTGTGTATTCATACACATTGTATACACTCACATATTTGGAAATACTACAAATGTCTAAATATGCAAACATCTCCCTGTTTATTAGAATATCAATGTTACTGGTTTGCTAGACAAAGTATAAACAAACTGTTTATTACTTTAATTCATATGGTTGTCGCTCAGTCTCTTGCAGTTCATTTTTTAATTCCTTTTTCCTTTACCTTCACACATCTTATTTTCCTTTTCCTGTGCACCTGTCCAGACACATGTACCACCCCATACATTTTGTCTTCTCCAAACATTTCTTTCCTTTTGTTTCTTCTTCTTCTATCTCTTTATTTGTCATGCTACCTGTCAAACCTACCTGCGTGTTTCTTAGATATTGGTAGTGATTAATGCCTTCATTAAGACTGCATCTCTTTGTTTCTTCTAATGAGTTTCAAGTAATATCATACAAATACCATGTGATAAGATTAATTTTGGTTAAAACTTGGCAACAAATACTGTTTGCCTTTGAAAATTATGTTTTATATTTCTGTTTTCATCATTCTGAACCTTCAGTTCAGACAGGCACTTCAAATTGATTGGTTTTGAACAATAACAAAAAGAAAATATATATACTAATGATTCATAGTTCAGTAAACTGGCCTTAGAAAGATTGTTTCAGGGTGACCTCTGATTTTTCACACACAATTAGCTACCAAACAGAAAATATAATGAAAGAACTTACAGGAATTGTAACTTTTAAGCCCATTATTTTTCTCTCTGCCATTGCAAGATCATTATTATTTGCAAAACAATGTGTAACAGGAAGCAGTTTGGTACTTTTTGATCATAAACATTTGTAATGTGTTTGATACATTTCTCTCTTCAGCATCTTTAGCTGAAAACAGTTATTTTTATTGCTCTACTATAAAATAATGTTTTTCCTAAGCAAATCTCTAGTTAGTAAGAAAAGAATCCCAGTTTTAACTGAGTAATTATACTAAATGGAACAAGGAATTTTTATACTAATGGCAGTCCATTCATAAAAAAGACATCTCAGCAATTATACACTTAAGATTAATAGAAATTGTTTTTGTCAGAGACTTGCTTATATGTTTAAAGAGCATCTTTTGTCTTAAGCTCCTTCCTTAATTGTGCAGCTACTGTGGACTAAGAATTATAGCCTTAATGTTTTACTTCATTAACTTTTATAGCGCTAAAGACACTAACATTGAGGATTGTCTCCTATGTACTTTTGTCTCACAAAGTGCACTTAAAACTGCAATAAACAGGCAACTAAAATTTGTCCCAGTTTGGAAGGGTTTGTAATTATCAATACAAACATACCCCTGTCAATGGCATGTACTTTATTTATTTTACTTCTAGATCTCCATAGTTTATTTCATTATTAAAAGAAACCTCAACAGAGGCTTAAAGGAAACTGTCTTTTTACATGTTTGACTAGAGTCACTAATTTTTATCTCAATAAACATCCTAATTTCTAGTAGTGTTTGCATTAGCATAGCATAGCAGAAGTACTTCTCGTGTAAGAAAGTTTACTTTTCATCTTAATGTGTTGACTGTTAGGGAATAAATAAAAAATCAGTGAGTATCCAGTGATTCTGATTGATATATTTATGGTAGGCTGAAAAGTCTTCTCTGTAGTTTGCATTATATATTCCAATTTAATATCAGTCTAGCAATGTAAGGAAAACAAACGTTAAAAATTCAGCTTTTTTTTTAATGTGACTCAGAAATTATACACATATCCATAATAAGGCAGGATGATGAAAATATTGGGAACATTGATGAATATATTGAGGAACTTGTTAGAGGTATTACATAATGATAAATATCAATAAATAATAAGACTTTTAAAACTATCATGAAATGAGTGTCTTTCAGAGAACCGTCAGTGGAGAGAAATATAATTTCAGTCTTTTTTCATCTTAAAGTCATACTGAAAAAAAGACAAGATGATACCAGAAATACTAATTTAATTCTTTGTATGGATGTATAATGTGGAAAAGCTAAGGTATATTCCTGCATCAAAACCTTCATAAGACATCGGTGTGAAGTGACATGATAAAGCTTTAGAACAGTTTGATACAGTAAGAAAAAATAAGAGGCTAGAATTCAGATATAGAACTCCTGAAAGGGTTTTTGTGTGTGGTATATTGTCTGAATCAGCCTCCTCACCAGAAAAAAGAAAAGCGCCAACAGTGATAACAAAATAAAAAGGAACATGTAAGCAAGTCAGAGATATGTATATTGTGCCTCAAAGGTCTCTTTAAAGTTTTTCAAAGGAGTCAAAGAGTTGATACAGGTATCCAGGTATCCCATTCTTCTTCAAAGACTTTGGTTAATTTCTTCAAGTCGCTATAGAGTAAAAAGAAAGATAGCCTTATAAATTACTAATGTCAGCGGAATGTAGTAAGTGAAGGGTAACCATATGGATCAGGTTTCGCAATGGCTGATGGTCACCAATGGAACCTCTTACAGATCAGTCATGGAATTAGAATTGCTGTAGAAATTCATAAACTATCTGTAAGGGGTGAGAATAGTGAACTTTGCTATATAAAGTATTTGGGGCTCTACAAAAATAAAATGAACAGAGGAGAATTAGAGCAAGATCTCACATAGGAGTAATTGCTCAGTGAAGCAGCAGATGAAATTCAGTGTTCTGAACTAAAGTGGGAGGGAAAAAAGCCAGTCCTTGCTGTGTGCATACAGCAGCTGGCATGAAATTAGGTATTTCTTCTCAAGCATAATATTATTAAATCATTGCAGATAGATCATTGAAATCCACACCTCAGTGTCCAGGTGCAGTCAAACACAAGCAAAATTTAGGAAATTAAAAGGGAAATACATTTTAAAAAACCCCAAAAACCAAAAAAAAAACACCCTCACCAAACAAAAACAAACCAGGAGCACTACAGGAGGTTTAAATGCACTAAGACCAAAACAGTCTCTTAGTGAGGTGCTGACTGAGGTAAGTCCAGGAGTGAGGGTGAGACTGAGCTGTGCAGGGGGGTCCCTGAGCTTAGGGACACCCAAGCAGCAACCCCAAGCCCTGCCTGGACGTGGAAGCTCTCAAGAGCTGATCTGGAGAGGAGTAGGTGTAGCTGGGATCAGTGTGGGAGATTTAAATGCTCCAGGAAGCATGGTGAATGGAGGGGAGAACACTGTGCATGACGAGGCATCTCGCTCAGCAGTTCATGTGGGGAAGGTGTAGTAGGGAATCTGCAAGTATGTCCATGGCTCAGGTGAATGCTGAGTGCTCTAGATCTCTGTCCTAATGGTGGGCACTTGCCTCAGACCCCAAACCAGTGTGACCCCTGACTCCCTGCGATGTGTGTTGCTTCCACCCAGATGCAAGCGCTTAGGAAGGAGACTTCAGTAGAGGTGGTGGCTTTCAGTGGAAGCCCATGTTGGAGCAGGCTCCTGGCCAGACATGTGGCCTCATGGAAAGAGAAGCCCACACTGCAGCAGGTTTGCTGGCAGGGCCTGCGACCCCATGGGTGACCCACTCTGGAGCAGGCTGTGCCTGAAGGACTGCACCCTGTGGAAGAAACCCACATTGCAGTAGTTAATGAAGAACTGCAGCGAACAGGAATGATGCAGGCTGAAGAAATTCATGGAGGACTGTCTCCTGTGGGAGGGACCTTGGGCTGGAGCATGGGAAGGAGTCCTCCCCCTGAGGAGGAAGTGGTAGAAACAATGTGTGATGATCTGATTGTAACCCCCATTCACATCTCCCGGCACCACTGAGGAGAAGGAGGTAGAGAAGCAGGAATTAATTTAAGCTACAAAGCAGAGAGGAGTGGGAGAAAGGTATTAGTAAGATTTGGGTTTACTTCTTGTTATCATTATGGTTGGCAACAAATTCAAGTAATTTCCCCAAGTGTTTTACCCATGATGATAATTTTTGCTGTCTCTTCCTCTCCTTATCTCAACCCATGAGACTTTCATTATATTTTCTCTCTCCTGTCCAGCCGAGGAGGGGAGTTGTAAAGTGGCTTTGTTGGGCATCTGGCATCCAGCCAGCATTAAACTACAACACAAAAATATTATCTGTCTAATCTGAAAAACTGAACTAAAAGTGGTAGTTATCCAATTTACTAATTTCCATATACAACCCCCTTCTGCAGTTTTCAGGTAAATGCCAAGATCCTTCAACTTGTAATATGAAAAATTCAGTTTAAACTAATAAGAAGCTTATTTGCTTGGGGATTTTTTTTTTTTTTTGAGGGGGTGGGGAATAGAAGAATGTTCTCAAGATCTTTTCAAAACTTGCCTTATAGAGAAAATCTATATGTAATTTTGTGGGGTTTGGGATTTTTTTCTTCAGAGAGTCAGGGAGAGGTGATAGCTTCCCAAGCATGCCCAACTAAATTATGCATACCAAAGGCAAAAAAGTAAATTTTGGATTTTCTTACATATTAGAATTATTTTCCTACATGTAAAGGAAAATAATCACCATTTTTCATGAGCAGATAACAGCAGAGAGCTGTAGTTCTTGTGTGGAGTCACACCACATAATTGTATATGCTGCATGTGCTGTTCTGTGTCACAAATGTCTTTGCAGTCTGCACTCAGTGTTGGGACTCAATGTAATGGATCTCATATATTTCTCTCCTTTTCAGAAGAAATGCAAAGAAAACCATGCAAGTGATAAATGTGTCAGACCTTAATATAATTTTTTCAGTAGTTTCTCACCATATGTAAAGCTGTTCTCAGTCTTTTCCAGTTTTGGACTACCATGTTCACCAACAGTTCAGTTGTTATCCCTCCTATATATCATTGCATATGTGTCATATGTCACATTGTATTTCATGCCCAATCCATGGGGAAATTTAAAAAAAAATAAAATCTGGTTTCATATCAGAATTGCGAAAATTCCCACATTTTGTCAATCCATCCAATTTTGTATCGATGTTACTCAAAAATGGTAAACAATTGCAACAGTTGCATTTCTAAATCTCTGATGCTGGTCTTTTTATGAAGTTTGTAGGAAAAGGCATCTTCTTTGCTTCTTAGTTGTATAATTTCCTATAATACTCAGATTCTATTGTAGGTCTTATGACAGTACTTCACTATAAAAATAGCTGTCTGCAGTGTGTATCTAAAATTCACAGATATGAGACATAAGGTGGCTTTTAGACAAGTAGGTAACGAGGACAATTGTGTATAATGGGATATCCATTAACTCTTTAGGACTTATGAGATGTCTAAGAATGTCAGCAAAGACAGAAGCCCACTGTTAAAATAAACACTATTTACTCTAGTATGTTACTCTGAAAAAACAAATGTAACCTGAAAAACTTCATCAAGCATTATGGGATACCTACCACATTAGATTAACTGTGACAGCTACTCTTTCATTACTTGGATTTTCTTAGGGAAGAAATTGTAGAAGTTTTTTTAGAAAAGTTGTCAAGATATACAGGGTAAGGAGATTAAAATTATGATTAATTTAGTACAAAAACTTAATATTTTNTCTGTCCTAATGGTGGGCACTTGCCTCAGACCCCAAACCAGTGTGACCCCTGACTCCCTGCGATGTGTGTTGCTTCCACCCAGATGCAAGCGCTTAGGAAGGAGACTTCAGTAGAGGTGGTGGCTTTCAGTGGAAGCCCATGTTGGAGCAGGCTCCTGGCCAGACATGTGGCCTCATGGAAAGAGAAGCCCACACTGCAGCAGGTTTGCTGGCAGGGCCTGCGACCCCATGGGTGACCCACTCTGGAGCAGGCTGTGCCTGAAGGACTGCACCCTGTGGAAGAAACCCACATTGCAGTAGTTAATGAAGAACTGCAGCGAACAGGAATGATGCAGGCTGAAGAAATTCATGGAGGACTGTCTCCTGTGGGAGGGACCTTGGGCTGGAGCATGGGAAGGAGTCCTCCCCCTGAGGAGGAAGTGGTAGAAACAATGTGTGATGATCTGATTGTAACCCCCATTCACATCTCCCGGCACCACTGAGGAGAAGGAGGTAGAGAAGCAGGAATTAATTTAAGCTACAAAGCAGAGAGGAGTGGGAGAAAGGTATTAGTAAGATTTGGGTTTACTTCTTGTTATCATTATGGTTGGCAACAAATTCAAGTAATTTCCCCAAGTGTTTTACCCATGATGATAATTTTTGCTGTCTCTTCCTCTCCTTATCTCAACCCATGAGACTTTCATTATATTTTCTCTCTCCTGTCCAGCCGAGGAGGGGAGTTGTAAAGTGGCTTTGTTGGGCATCTGGCATCCAGCCAGCATTAAACTACAACACAAAAATATTATCTGTCTAATCTGAAAAACTGAACTAAAAGTGGTAGTTATCCAATTTACTAATTTCCATATACAACCCCCTTCTGCAGTTTTCAGGTAAATGCCAAGATCCTTCAACTTGTAATATGAAAAATTCAGTTTAAACTAATAAGAAGCTTATTTGCTTGGGGATTTTTTTTTTTTTTTGAGGGGGTGGGGAATAGAAGAATGTTCTCAAGATCTTTTCAAAACTTGCCTTATAGAGAAAATCTATATGTAATTTTGTGGGGTTTGGGATTTTTTTCTTCAGAGAGTCAGGGAGAGGTGATAGCTTCCCAAGCATGCCCAACTAAATTATGCATACCAAAGGCAAAAAAGTAAATTTTGGATTTTCTTACATATTAGAATTATTTTCCTACATGTAAAGGAAAATAATCACCATTTTTCATGAGCAGATAACAGCAGAGAGCTGTAGTTCTTGTGTGGAGTCACACCACATAATTGTATATGCTGCATGTGCTGTTCTGTGTCACAAATGTCTTTGCAGTCTGCACTCAGTGTTGGGACTCAATGTAATGGATCTCATATATTTCTCTCCTTTTCAGAAGAAATGCAAAGAAAACCATGCAAGTGATAAATGTGTCAGACCTTAATATAATTTTTTCAGTAGTTTCTCACCATATGTAAAGCTGTTCTCAGTCTTTTCCAGTTTTGGACTACCATGTTCACCAACAGTTCAGTTGTTATCCCTCCTATATATCATTGCATATGTGTCATATGTCACATTGTATTTCATGCCCAATCCATGGGGAAATTTAAAAAAAAATAAAATCTGGTTTCATATCAGAATTGCGAAAATTCCCACATTTTGTCAATCCATCCAATTTTGTATCGATGTTACTCAAAAATGGTAAACAATTGCAACAGTTGCATTTCTAAATCTCTGATGCTGGTCTTTTTATGAAGTTTGTAGGAAAAGGCATCTTCTTTGCTTCTTAGTTGTATAATTTCCTATAATACTCAGATTCTATTGTAGGTCTTATGACAGTACTTCACTATAAAAATAGCTGTCTGCAGTGTGTATCTAAAATTCACAGATATGAGACATAAGGTGGCTTTTAGACAAGTAGGTAACGAGGACAATTGTGTATAATGGGATATCCATTAACTCTTTAGGACTTATGAGATGTCTAAGAATGTCAGCAAAGACAGAAGCCCACTGTTAAAATAAACACTATTTACTCTAGTATGTTACTCTGAAAAAACAAATGTAACCTGAAAAACTTCATCAAGCATTATGGGATACCTACCACATTAGATTAACTGTGACAGCTACTCTTTCATTACTTGGATTTTCTTAGGGAAGAAATTGTAGAAGTTTTTTTAGAAAAGTTGTCAAGATATACAGGGTAAGGAGATTAAAATTATGATTAATTTAGTACAAAAACTTAATATTTTCAATTTAGATTCAGTTACACTTATTATATAATATCCATAACAGACCAAACACTGCTTTACAGTTTTTCCAACCAGAGTGAAAAGCCCTTCTTCTATTACTAGAGTAAGGCATATCTATTTTCATCCCATTTGTGACTTAGCTAAATCTTTACTGAAGATCAAAATCTATAAGTGCATCAAGGAGTTGTTGTAGATGACCTTTTATAGGTATTGAAATCCTGTACTTTGTTCTAATTATATGAAGTCTGCATAGAGCTAGGAGTGTACACATACAGTCTCCCTTGCAACTGTAAGAATGTGCAAGAAACTGACCAGACGTGGTATTCAATTGCTCAGCCTATTATCCCATTAAATCTAAATGTTTTTTGCAGAAGGTAGCAGGAAAATGACCCAATTTAGCTGAAAAAACTCCTAAAAATCTTACAATTTCTAAGTATATTATAAACTTTGTTCACTTTTTTCAGCTATCCTATCACTAGTCTTTTTTTTTAAGTTAATAACCTTCTCCATACATACAAAACACATACATGTGAGATAACAATAAAACTAAAACACATTCCTCCTATATTAAAAACCCCACAACTCATAAGAGGCAAATAAGGTCTATATATGCAAACTTTTATTGTATAATTTCAAAACTATAATGCAAAAACCAGTATTGCTTTATATCTGCTTATTTCTGGTACCTTCATTTGAGAAATTTCTTCAGCTTATTTTTCTGGGCATGACAGTCACTGACAGATCAGCTGGGCAATAAGTTCTTTTGGGATTCAGAAAACATAGTTAATAGCATTTATATTCCTAGACTGTATAAAATAACAAAGTGTGTTATGCTCTCTGGTAGCATTCAAAGTTAAAGGGATCTTGAGCCATAATGTCAGCAGCAGTACCATCCTGTCATTTTTGCAGGATATGAGCTGAATAACTTACAGTCATGTACTATAATTTGAAGACCTGTTAAAATTTGTTTCATGGTTGAGTGCCCTAGAAAACACTCAAAAGTAAACAGGAGGGATGGTTGTTATCACATGAAAGGAATAAATTGGTTAATGTTTAAATGTTTCCACATTTCAAGATACACATTTATTTAGGTTTACAGGTCTCAAAAGTCTACTGGATTGCTTTCTATTTCCTTTTTTTTTTTCCTTTTTTTTTCTTCTTTTAGGTTGTAAGAATGGAGATGAAGCTAAGAAGGGAAGAGATCTATTTGATCTATAGTTAAGATTAGGTGGGTGTGAATGAATGGAAGATTGGTTGCTAGTGGTCAAACTGGACACAAATCAAATATCTGGCTTTCAAGTTTGACCAAGTTAGAAATACTGCTCTTAGCCCTCTATGTGGCCTTTATATTTTGTTGTTATTTCGTATCACCATTAAGCTGAATGATCTTCCACTGTAATATACTCTGAATTAGGAAAATATAATTACAAGTTTATTAAAATATACTTGTGGTATCACTTTTACAGATGGATGAAATTAGTTTTGGACATGTGTGCAAGAAAAGTCCAAGCTGAGGGTTAATATCATGTGAAATTTGCTCATACCCTTGTTTTGACCCTCTGTACCAAGGATGCTTCTTATTGTTATCAAGGAAAAAATTCAGCAGATAAAAAGTAGACACAAAAGAGCACATTTTCAAGAGTAACAAGGAGAGCAGCACTGAGGTATGAAAAGGGGAAAAAAAAACCACAAACCCAAAGCCAGAAAGTACAATCTGATCTGAAGCCTGTGAGTAGCTTAATAAAATTACTTAGTTGCTTAATAAAAATCTCAAGCATAGGAAAAGACTGTGTAAACTGATAATACATTAGGAAGCAGTGGGTAGCAGAGTATGATGTTTTATCTGCATTTTAATTGTTCTAATATTTGCATGCATACACGCAAAAGCTGTTAACTGAGTTGGGACTTCTGGAATTTAAACCAGACTTATTTTTTTATCAAGGCTTTTAGCAGCTTATGTGTCTCAATATCTTGACTGTTCTGTCAGATCATCAAGCCTGAGGCAAGCACGTACAGCTACACACTTTCACCAGCTTAAAACCCAGGAATTAAATAAATAAATGGATAAATAAATAAATAAATAAATATCAGAAGCGCTTTGAAACCTCTTTCATTTTCTTCCAAATCCATTTTGACCTAATACAGTTCAGGAGAAAATGTCTTTCCAGAGGGCATTTAGCAAAGTGCCTTGGCAGTGGAAAAGACCTCTCACGCTACATTGTTTTCCATTTTGGAAAACTGTTAATGTATTGCTTCTATTTGTGCTTGCTTTTTGTTTATTTCTCTACACTAGGGTAATATACTGAATGTGCATTCCCCTTATCCTTTTTTTCTGCCATTTGTAAAAGGCCAACTATTGGAAGTAGCTACTACAGATGTTATTTGAGTTGCATTGGGCATTGCTAATGAAAACTGTTGAGTAACAATGTTTCTGACATTTTTGGCAGACCGCATTGAACAAAAGCTGCTTTTAAACAACTAAGCAAAACATCTAATTTTTTTCCCCCCAAATTTGTCTAACAAGTTTCCATTAAGTGGTTTGTTTTTTTTTTTTTACTGAAGTAAACAAGGGCTTTACTAAGATTTATTCTACATTTTAGATCATGAGCTGTATTTAACTCCCAGCCTTTAAACAGAAAATATTCTTTCTAGCAAGTTTCTAAGTCTATTTCTCTGAGATAGTTCTAATTTTTCGGTTCTATTTGTTGATGCAAGTAAGCTGCTGAGTAGTTCATTATGTTACTTTTCCTACAGATGGATTATATGTACATTATATTATGTGTATATTGTATCTGTGGCTCACAAAGTCTAGAGTCTACCATCTCATTATTTTGGTTCAGATGAAGTATTAATCAGAATCTTTTGGTTCAGATACAATATTAATCAGATTTGTTATTCTCTTAGTATTCATGCAGCAGATATAGTGCATCCAAGCTGAAAAACTATTGCCAGAACTTCCAGCATTGTCAGTGGTTGGATGATGGTATTTCTGACAGCTCTGGCCCTTACCTGGTGAATAAGTTATACCACTAAAAAGAGAATATAAAACATACTGCAACAAATATATATGTATATGAATATGTAGTTAAAACAAAGATTTTTTTAATCCTAAAAGCAGGGAAGTTCAGAATAGGGCTGAGTTCAAAATAGAGCAGGATTTACTGTGCAAAGAGTTTGCTGCAAAAAAAGTCAATTCTCTTAAGAAGTGTTGAGTGTAAGGGACAAGCTTTGGGGCATAAAGCCGTTTAATCTATTGTGACAAAGCAGGAAGAGAACTTCTTAAGCAACAAAAGGCCAGGCCACAGGTTTGGCATTTCAGGATAAGAAGCAAAGGATAACATTTCCCACTTCAGAACTTTGCCCTTTAGATTCATAAGAGCTCTTTGTTTTGTTTCACTGACAATAAAGTTCAGTGCAAGCCAAGGGGGAGATGTTACCACTTTTCAGGTGCTAATATAGTCACACACTTGTATTTATGATTAGAAATCCGTAAAAGATTTGTTTCAGTATAATGCTTTTCTAAGTTTAGTTTAGACTAATATAGTTTCTTGATTACTACCTAAATTAATGCTTCTGGCCCAATGAGGATCTCTTACATTGCTTAAAAATTGGTAGAGAATTTCTCTTCTTTTATATGCACATTCAACACTGCATTAGCAACATGCTACTTTACTAAATTAGTACAAAGTTATTTCATGATCCCTTTCTTAATTCCAGTCTCCACATTTCTGCATAATACTTAATCTGTGTAGGCAATGCTACAGGAGAATGTAGAGTTCACATTCATTTCAAATGGAAATAGGATATATACTCTTTTAGTCTTATAGATATGGAAATAACCTTGCAGTCTTATGGAAAGGCAACTTGATTGAGACTGCTTGCAGGTTCTTGTGCAGTCTTACATTTTGTCTAACTACACCACAGAAAAAAGAGCAACAGCAAAAAATCCTTGCTTAAACCCGTGTTCTTTCCAGTGTCATTCACACCAAGAAAAAATCTTTATGTTTTTAAAAACACTTGAGCATTTAGTCTCTCACTGTCTTTGTTGACTCACTTGTGTTTTCAGACTTCACATCTACATTTCTTTCCTTCATGTTTGCCTAGCAGGCATATACCCACACCCCCACCTCTCTCAGAAGGAGCTAGCTTGTGTCTGGTGTATTCCAGCAGTTGTGGTAGCTTTGGGAATAGCTCTGATGGAAATAGCTGTGATAACCAGGACTTCTTGTGGATTTTATGCAGTTCTATACACCATTTCCTTTCTTGATAGTTAGATTTTACCATACAAGAGAGGCCTGCATTTCATAAAATTTAGAATTTCAGAAGCGGTTTTTGCATAGAGATGAGGAAAAAAAAAAAAAGCATTCCTACCTATTTAGGGAGATGTCTATAATTACACTGACTGTCAGTTTAATGAAGTTAGCAACAAACAATATATTCATAGATTACGTTACTTTTCTCATTTATTTTTTTGTTCAGTGTTACTTAGCATAATTTTACCACTTGATAATATTTTGGTCAAGTAAATGAGCTATGTTAAGAAAAATTGAGTGTGAAGCTATTAGTAAAATACAAAAATCTCATAATAATCTATGATCTATATCCCAGAAAATGATCAGCCAATAATTCACAAACTTGGCATTCTTGAGTTACTTGACACCTGATGAGAGATCACTGTTTGAGTTTATTCATCCTTTGTCAACCTGGAAAAGACCATCTCTTAACTATAAACCCTTTCCTTGGCTGCACCTAAGTGCTATGGAAATAAAGGAAGAATTTAAACCTTCAGTTAAATTTTTACAAGTTTGCAATTTTAATTTACCTATGCTGTTATATCTGAAAAGGCAAATACAAGTATCTTTAACTCATTACTTTTCCAATCTTTATCTAATTTACAAAATACTGCAAACACTTACTTCATTTATTAATCATAGAAGCATGGAACCATTAATGTTGGAAAAGATCTCCAAGATTGAATTCATCCTTTGACTGATCACCATCTTGTCAAGTAGCCTATAGCATCAAGTGCCATGTCCACTCATTTCTTGAACACCTCCAGGGATGTTGACTATACCACTGCTACTGGACAGCCCATTCCAATGCTTAACAACCCTTTTAGTGAAGAAATTCTTCCTGATGTCCAACCTGAACCTCTCCTGGCACAGCTTGAGGTTATGTCCCTGTCCTATTACTTGTTACCTGGGACAAGAGGCTGACCCCCATTGCTACAACCTCCTTTCAGGTGGTTGTAGAGAGTGATAAGGTCTCCCCTGACCCTTTTGTTTTCCAGACCAAACACCCCCAGCTCCCTCAGCCATTCCTCATAGGACTTGCTAGAAGGCTCTAGAGCCTTCACCAGCTTCATTGCCCTTCTCTGGACTTGTCAGCAAGATACACTGTTGGTGTCCAAGACTGCTATTTGTACCTCTCAAAGGCGCAGAACTCCTGCTGAACAGATGAAACCTACAAGCCTGTTTAAATACTCCTTAATATTTTACCACACAATACTCTTATTCTATCACAATATATTCAGAAAATCTGCCATTTGAAAAACATTTCACTTGTATTTGAATATACACATTAGCTGTGAATAAAAATGGACCTTCTCTTTTTCTGTTAATGTCATACATGATGATAGTAGGAAAGGAGGCAACCTTGTGAGTTCAAACAGAATTTTCACATTAAAATACATAGCTCAGTAATATTAATCATTGAGTTAAATATAATACAGACAGGTGTGTATCTCTAAGTCTAAGATCTGAACAGTTAATAGAATAACAGTAAAAGTTTAAAGGCAGTATCATTATGCAAGTTGGTTCAGGGCAAATTTAATCTAAAACTTTTTTAAGACAAGAGTTATTGACCTGATTTTTCAATACCCCATAGACTCTTCTCTAAAGCTTAGTTTGTATATTACCTTTTGAAGTTGTTGAAGGATAGGTGAGCGATTTGCACTACCAACAGCCTAATTAGGAAGAATGTTGTCCCTTGGGACAAGAAAACCTTCTTCATATTCAATCATCCAGTCCAAAAATATACAGGGTGGGGTAATGAGTCTTAAAAATGCCAATTTAGTGAGTTTCTAATCACAGATACTTCATCAGCTGACAAAATAAAAACCTCAGTAGGTATAGCACTTCAAAATCTGGGACAATTTACATGTAATTTCAAGAATCAGCAGGGATACACAGCTGGATAAAAATAAAAAGCTTGCTGTAATTGAAAATTGCCTTGCAGCTTGTTTGTGATTAAAATGAAGTTTGGTTCCTTGAAATCTTGTTTAGCAATTAAATCTGTTTTACTTAGGCAATGAAATATTGTCTATTGTCCTTGAATGATAAAACCAGTACAGGCATGTTTAATATTTCATGCTAATATAATATATATGCATACAAAAAAATTCTAAATTCCATGTTCAACAACTTGGCTCTTATTTGAACATATCTAAGAAATGCTTTCTCTCACTAGTAGAGGCTGTGATCATCTATATTATTTATAAAGAATCTCAGTGACAAACTCCTGTGTTTTGCACAAAAAAAAAATTCTGCACTCTTTACATTTAGTGTAGAAGTTCTCTCCAAAAGCCAGAGTAATAACTTTAGCTACAACATGATTGAGTTTAAAGTTTTACTTAAATTTAGAGTTAACCTATAATAAGTGGTCTTGTTTATTTTGATTTTCAATTTTTGTGTATGTTTGTTTGGTGTGTTGAATAGATCAAGAAGTGTGAGAGCTGATTCTCTTACAATAAAAGAGCCTTCAAGAGATTTTGAGTCTTTTATTTGCTTGTTTGTTTATTTTCTTAAATTATTTTATTCGTTTTTGAATTAAAATAATACTAAGAAACAATTTCAAATGAAACTTGAGATCTTACAATTCTTCAAGCCATTTTCAACATAAGGTTTCATCTGTTTTATTTCTTTGTGTTTTACATGCAGATGTAATGAGTCACCAGTTCTCACTAAATTTACATACAAGAGATAAAACTTGAATTAATAAGGTAAAAAATTAAATAATAATTACAATTATTGAATCAGAAAGAAAACATTTTTAGCATTATAAAAACAAAACTCTGCAAAAGCCACAGGAAAATTAATAATGTAACTTTTAATACTGAGCAGACAAATCACCTTCCTTATGCATATCCTATCCTAAAATATGCACATAGATATACTCATACCCCAACATTCTTTTTAATAATTTTCTTATGTGCATTTCTTCAGCATATACTTTCATAATTAGGACTTAGCTAATACTAGAATTTTAATAAGGTATATATTCAGAAGATAGAAATAATATTGAAATAATTTAAAGTATTTAAATTTGTAATTGAGTTAGTAGATAAAAAGTTGGGGTTTTTTCAACCTTTTGTTTGAATCCATTTCTAGCATCTATTTAGCTACAGATAATTGACCTATCATTCTAATACTTCTTCAGAGCAGATGAACCAAATGATCCACCCATAAAGGAGAGCTTCCTGGCAAAGAACAGTTGACCTGTGCTATTGCTACACTGGCTGAACGAATAAAAATGGCCTGACAGGACAAGGCAGAGTGTTTGTAGCTTAAAGACAGTAAATTTTCACTCTAAACTTGGAATTAGGAAAAAAAAAGTTAAATAAGCCTGAAAAGGTTATTCAAAACAGCCCAACTGAGATGCACTCTAAGACATGCTGAAAGGTCACTTGACAGGCTCAATTAAAAAACAAGGATGCTAAGGGAGACTAAATTAGAAAACAGAAATCACTTAGTTCATCAAAACTGGGATGAGAAAAAAAATTAAAGAATTATCCAAAAAGGAAGATACAGAAAAGAGAAAAAAATAGAGGAGCTTTAAAAAAAATGCAGGACATTTAGAAAAATTAAAGAAATAATAAAAAATTAGTATATACATATCCAAAAAGTAACTGGGGAAAAAAAGGTTCACTGGCTAAAAACTAAGGCATCCATTGGCACCATATTAAAAAATAAACAAACAGACAAAATCCAAACCTAACCATCAAAAAACTACCTCAAATTAACAAAAAACCAACCAAACAAAAAACCCCAACAAAAACCAAACTATGGTTTTTATCTAGAGTTCTCTTTTCTGAGCAATTTGAGAAAAAAAGTCTGCATCCTAAATCTAATGAGTAACACTGAAAGTACACATGTACTCCTAGCACAAATAAAATGTGAAAATTGATGAATGAACTTGTTAATTAATACTTATTTTCTTTATAGCTGTTCATTCTTAAATTTGAAAAAAGTTGTCCTTCACTAATGAGCTTTTGATATGAATAACAAATATAACCAATGGTTCTAGGAATCACACAAAATCAAAAAACATAAATTCTAAAGAATACATCTAGTTCTAGAAAATAATTCAGGCTATTGAGGGACTCTCTGCTGATATTTGGATACATGATGAGGCATGGTAACCTTATCTGCATTTACCTGACAAAAATGTAATGATTCATGGTTTTATCCTTTTTTAAANNNNAAAAGTATTATGTTATTTTTTTTTTTTTTTTTAAAAAAAAAAAAAAAATATATATATATATATATATATTCTTTTCATAACAAAAGTATGAAGCTATGTTCCTATAGGTACCAGAGAGACATTGCTCCAGGAAACAGCTCTTTGGGGTTTTTTATTCTATAATGTGCTGGGACCAAAACTAATCCTTTGATGTGAGGTAACACATTTTCGCAGCTGCAGTGGAGCAGGGAATCTCAGCTTTTAATATAATGGTTTAGATCTTCAAAATATGTTTAAAATAGTCTGTAGTTCTGCAAGAGTTTCAGTAGCTGTATGCAGAATATATTCTCTTTTGTATGTCAGGAATAAGGACAACTNAAGCCAATCACCTAATTTTCATATATGACATGTATTTTTTAACAGTGATTGTCCTTTTAATTTTCAACAGTTTTTACTCTGCTCATGTCCTCAGCCTATTCCCACAGCCAATACAAGCATGCAATATTATATCTTGAAAATTACTAATTGTACATGTAATTTTACATTTCATATATAGTATTTACACAGTTTTTTATATACTGCATTTGTTCAGATCTGAAGGGAAGGTTGAATATTAACCATTTTTTTCTGTAAGGTCCTGAAAAGAAAGCTACAGGACTGTGCTTATACTCATTTGTGAGAATCGGTGGGGAAAAGGGATGGCATGGGAGGAAATCATGTACAGAACACCCAACATTCATAGGAGAAGTGAGCCATGACCAGAATCTCATAGAGAGCGTGAGGTCCTGACTTATTTGAAGGTGAGGAGACTTGTATTTGACTTCCAAAATTGTCTAGTGCCTGGAGAGAATGAGAAGCATTTTGAATGGGCTGTAAAAAAGGAACAAAGTACATGGTAGTTTTCAAACAGCATATTCGAGGCCCAGAAGTGCTGTTTGCAAGAAAATACTAATCATGAACCACGATAATACACCACAGGATTAAATTTTCTGCCTCAGCTGTTGCAATCACTTGTTTTAGTATTGTAGCAATCTCTGTCTAGATGTAACTCCTGAGGAGGGAGTCCACCATCTAGGTTTTAGAATGCAGGAAGAGCTTCGTACTTCTTGTTGAAGGTCGATATGACAAGGGTGTTTCATCCTCAGGAAGATATGATCTGGTAGATGTGGCATAGTGGAAGGTGAAGGAGATATGTGAGAAAGGAAACAGCCTTCTTTGCATCAAGAATGACAGAAAAGAAAAAAAAGAACATTCACAAAAGTTCTGCAGTTGCAAGAGTCTAGGACCACAGATGTGAAATTTGGTATGATCACTGTTGAACTGGAAAGGAAAGGACATGAACTGCCCAATGCATGGAAGCTAGAAGCTTGGGATTTGTGGCAGTAGAAGCAAGGCTTCATCTCCCCCTGCAAGTGTTTAAACCCATGATCTTGACAAGAAGACACAAAAAGTAAATTCAGACGTGAGGATTCTGGGCAAGACTTCAAGTTAGGATCAGTCCATAGAAAAGGAATTGAAAGGTGCTAGTGATTGCTGACTACCCCTTGCCTGGGACAAAAGCATTCATTTGCCAGATGTATCTAGCACCACTTGAAGCTGCAAGGTATCTCCATCAGTACATGTAGCATTGCATAAGACACTGAGTTTCATGTGCTTCTGACTACCCCACCTTGCTTCTCAACCATGGCACAAACGATACAGCCAGAGAAAGTCCCAACATGACCATAGCTGTGTCAGGGACTTTGTGGGTGAGAGTAGGGGTACAGAGGCCCCAGTAATGTTTTCATCAGCCCTCCTGATCAAGACAGAAAAAAGTCAGATGTATCCAAGTGCTTGACTGTGCATCTAATGTCATAACTAACTTTTTTTTATTTTTTTCATGATGGTACCTTGTTTAGAGTGAAGACCCTAATCATGATTGCAGGGTATGATATGATTGATGTCATCCAGACTTGGAGGGACAACACAAGTATTTGGAGCAGGGATATTTGAATAGGTGCTGTTGTTCAGCCCACCCAAGAACTAAGTCCCATATGGCCACTCACTCATACTCCACTGGTAGGACTGGGGAGAGAATAAAAAGAGTAAAAAGGAGTAAACTTGTGGTTTGTGATAAAGCCACTTTAGAAGGTAAATAGGTAAAAGCCACGTGTGCAATCAAAGCAAAACAAGGAATTCATTCATTACTTCGCATTGTCAGGAAGATGCTCAGCCACTTTCAGGAAAACAATGCTCTGTCATGTGTAAAAGGGTACTTTGGAAGACAAACACCATCCCTGCAAACGTCCTTCATTTCCTTCTTCTCTCCCCAGCTTTATAGGCTGAGCACAAACCCATACTGTATGGGGTATCCCTTGGGTCAGCTGCGGTCAGCTGTCCTGGCTGCATCCCCTTCCAACTCCTTGTGCACCCCCAGCCTCCTCCCTGGTGTACAGAGTGGGGTGTGGAGCACAAAAGCTTTGACTCTGTGTTAGTACTGATCAGCAATAACAAAAACATCCCTGTGTTATCAGCACTGTTTTCTACACAAACCCACAACACAGCCCCACACTAGCTACTGTGAAGAAAATTAACTCTATCACAGCCAAAAGCAGCACAGTAGGAAAGACAAAGAGAATGGATCTCAGCACTCCTTCACTATGCAGAATTAAATACAAAGTCAGAGATATGGTCTCTTGAACCTCTCCAAATCATAATTAGAAGGGGAAAAAACACTTGGGAGGTCATAGCTGATCATCTGAGCAGAAGAAGGTAGGAGGAGGTACATGAGATTCTCTAGAAATAAGTAGCAAAAGGCTTCCACTCAAAGGAATTAATTTTCATGGGATATTTTGTTGGCACATATTTTTCCTGTGAGGTTAGCTGCAATGAAGCTATAGTGCTCTAGATACCATTGGTGACGACTCCTTAATGTAAATGCTACAGAGGTTGACCAGGGAAAATGGTCTGTTTGCTCACAAATAGGCATTAACTGACTGTGAATGTGGCCACAAATGGCTGAGCTACAACAATTGCAAGATGACAGAGTTCAAGATCCACATGAAGACTGAGAAGATAATCTGGAGAATAAGGACTCTGGACTTCTGGAGAACAGACTTTATCTTATTCAGGGAATTGCTAGGCAGAATACCTTGCCAAGTATTGATGAAGACTAAAGAAGCCTAGCAAGTACCTTCCTGATGATTTAAAATGCAAAAAATGAAGGACTTTTACAAGAAATGGAGTGAATAGGCAAGAAAATGTAGTATGAAAACTGCTAGAGCACTGAGTAACAAAATTAGAAAGGTCAAAGTTCTATCTAAAACTAGCAAAAGATAATAAGAATAATTATTTTGCTTTGAACTCCTTTTGGGGAAAATATAATTTCAGTAACCTGCATTGGTATAACAGTTTGTTAATCATACATTACTCTCACTATTCCAGGTTCCTAGATGTCTTATAGGGTGACTAAGTTTTTTACCCTGTGATAAAGTATTGCAACATTACATTTCTAGATCGATTATTGAATACAAGACAATCAATAGGAGAAAATAGGGTTATGGTAACAATTATGTAGTATTAATTAATTCCTGTAAGAATTAATGAACCTGCCCATAAACTTACCCCATTTGATATTGAGCAAAACTAATCTTAAAGACAGACGGTCTCATGGACTACATTTCTACTTTTTCTCAGTATCTATTAAGCTAAGCTGAGAGAAAAGGCTTAGCATTGAGAATAGTTGCTGTTATGCCTGAATGATTGTCTGGCATTATTAAAAAATGTGAGTTTTAGCCCATCTGCAGTGCATTTTAGGACTTTATTAGGCACTCAGCAAATTTCCAGTGCTAGTTTTGAGCTAAAAATAATGTCACATGGCATGTTAAAGCTGAAGATTTCAGTTAGTTGAAAAATATAAGTTTCTGAAAAACAAGTCTGCTCGTAACAGACTCAAGAAAATTGCTCTTTCTCAGTTTGTAAAATGGAGTACCTGGCTAATGCAAGAGATAGAGCATTTCTCTCTGTAATGCTGGTAAACCACCCAGAAATGCAAACCCTGATTATTCCTGATTCAGTCAATGAGCTTTATTTCTTGTCTGGTTTCATTAGGGAGCTATCAACTCTGATGGAAAACAGTTCTCCCAGCATTTTCTTTGGCTTCACTTTGCATAAATAACAAGTTAGATATCTGTTGGGTTCATTTCTAAGATGGTACTGTGAGCTAAAGCACCACTACATAAACTAAGCTAGAAAAAGGAATAATACATTCTTTACTGAAGTGAGTTTTCTGGCTTTTAGGGAAAATTGTCTTGGAGACTAAATTAAAATTTCTTGGAGACTAAAAAGGTGATGGCAGACTTTTCAAATGTTTATCAATTATCTTCAGTGATAGTTCAAGAATTAGGTTTAATACCAGTTAGGAAAATACCAGTGAGGAAATACACTGTTAATACCGGTGAGGAAAACAAAGAGTTGTGATGTTTTACAAAATACTCATTTCCCTAGAGAAATATTTTCTGTGTGTCTTATCTTCATGTAATTTGAGTGATACTCAGGACAGACACAGACTTGAGTAGTGCTTTTCAAATAATACGTTGAAGTCTAAACAGGTTTGGGCTGTGGACACGTAGTATGGCATAGGAGGACCCACAGAAAAAAGTCAAAGGAGCAAAATAGTGTTGTTTCTAAAATATTGACCTCTTCTATAATGGACATGTGTTTTCTGAATAAAATGGCAAAACATGGCAAAGTCAACATACTCATTATTTGCAACATTATATATGTTAAATGTATAATGGATAACCTAAAATGCACCTTCCAAGAGGGAGCACTGTACAATGTTGTAACATGACGGGATAAAAATAAACTTCTGTATGAATAATTATAAGGATATTTTCATTACCCTTCTATGTCTTTTGCAGATATCCTGTTTCTAACTCTGATAATTTAGTGTCATAAATGGACAGAATTCAATCCCAAAAGAACTGATAAAATTACATTTGAAAAATAACAATTCAACCATACACTTTCCTTTAATTCTTAAAAAATTAGTAGGGCCATTTAAAATTCTTTTTCCTGAAAATAATTTCCCAGCTAATTAGAGGTTTCTGATATTCCCTTTGAAGTGGAAGAAACTCCAGGTACAACAGTGTGTTCATGAAGAGCTTGAGGTTGCTCTGAAACTATTAAGAAATCCTATATACTATTCTAGTTTATTGAAGTGTTTTCTATGTGATTACATTATTTTGAAATATCAGAAAATATGAAGGCTCCCTTTCAGGCACCTCTGGATTTTTCTTATTTCTGGATTCACACATTGCACGAAGGATGCCTCACATACAGGATAGATCAAATAGCCCCCTTTGCAATCATGACATTCTGTGGACAGACTGAGGTGAGGATTACTAGTAGTCTTTTTTTTTTTTTTTAATCTTTCTGAAAGAAGAAGATAGAAATTATAACCCTTATGTTAAAAGCTTTGATTAATAGTTGGTGCTAAGACACTAAATGCTGAACAGAGATCCTTTTTATATGCAGGTATTTTTAAAACCATTTTATTAAGACAGAAAGCATCAGACACTTTGTATGAATTAATTTTCTGTGGGCTGTTACTCCAAAGCAAATTTAGTAACTGTGGTGATATGGGCTAAGAAAGGAAATGAAGAATAAAGAGAGGAAGAACAGAAAGATCCTAGGTGTAATTCTTAGAAGTAGTACATAATATTGACAATGTATTTGGCTTCCAAAATGGTCCACACAAGTTGTATTGCTATTAAAAATTATGACATTTGGAAACAAAGTTAATTTGCACATGCAAAATGCATTTGGTGGTAGAGTCTGCCTTGCTGATGTGATGTTCTGGTATTATAGTTTTTATGACTATTGAGGTTTCCAAAAGACTGTCAATTATTTCTCACAATGTGAAATATCTACTAAATTTCTAAAATGGAAGGTCTTTCTCTGAAAGCACATAGTAAACAATTGGGGGTTTTGTTTTGGTTTGGATTTTTTGTGAACAAATGTGTGTATCATGCTGAGAGAGTTCTGTATGTATTCAAAATGAGAAAAATAATTTTGGAAACTTAAATTTAAGTACACAGGTGTGTTAGCAAGCATTTTATTTTTCAGTAAGTCTCACATTCTCCCTGAAATGTATCAGAAGGCAAGTATTAGCTAACAAATATATTTTTCTTTTAAATTTAGGTATTTATTTTGATTTTATTCTGCCCATTTTTCAATTAACTGAGAAACAGTATAAACCTTTTCTTTTTTTCTACCCGCTTTTGTTTTCAAAGGTAAAAAAGACATAGATGCAACTAGAGTCAGTTGTAATTACCTACATTTTGCTTTTTTAACATCTTTTAAATTCCAAAGATTGACTAAAAATGAGATGGTTTGGCTTCATCTCAAAGGATATTTAGAGCATTTGGTCAATTCTAGAAATGTCTTGCTTGAAAAACCGTTTGAACAGCTGTTAAAGAGAACAGCCCTCTGCAACTCCTTTGAAATGTTTAATGACATTCAGCCTGAAAACAGTCAATAGAAAATTTTAGAACGCACAATTCAGCAATGCTAAGGTCTGGAAGTAAGGAATATCCAAAACAGCAGTGCATTGTTCCTTATGTCTTTCTTATTTTCAGTATATGCTCTCAATTCAGAAATACAGTTTTTGTAACAACTGACTACCATAGAAAGGTTTATTCTTTGATTAAAAGAATGGGATAAGAACGAACAGATATTGATACCATTCCTAGCCCTTTCTTAGACTTTATTGCATGACCTTGTTCAAGACAATGTAATCATAGTATAGATATGCATATAGTATCTACTTCAGAAGTGACACACATCTTCTTTCATTGATGATAGGATATTCACCTCATCATCATATTGACTCCTTTAGAGAATACTACCACAAGACAATATCTCTTTTTGACTTCTGGTGAGCAATGAAATAATGCTTTGAATCATATGGAACCAATTATTATAGATGAAAATTTCTTTTACCTCAAAGTTTTCAGATTGTATGAAAACTATAGAACTGTTAACCTTTCAAAAAACATTTTCTAGATTTTTTTTTTTTTTTTTTTTTTAGAAAAACAGA